>VDFB02000008.1:233335494-233566444 GCA_007258455.2 Sequoia sempervirens | reverse complement strand
TAATTGACCAGTGCATGTCTCCTTATTCCTTTTAGGGGAGGGCCCATTAGTCATGCGTGCTAGCTTTCTCAAAGATGTAGCAATTGGACTCTGGAATATTCTGTAGGAACTTCTATTTCTGTTTTGAAATGTAGGACTGGCCTCTTTATTTATCTATAACTTAAGGTTTCTGGAGGTGCTGGTGAATCTAATTATGAACTTTCCACATCGAGCAGATCTTTTAGAAGTGTCTAAAATTTGACTTTTAAAGGTTTGACTAAAACTTAATCATGGAACCCCAATAGTTGAACTAAAAATATCATTTGTTGCTTGTAGAATATGATATTTTTATTTAAATTAAAATTAATATACAACCTAAGTGGACCAAATACTTATTGATAACCATAAATCTTTGATATCTCTACCTTTTATATTCAACAGATATGGACTAATAGTTGAACACAAAAATCTATTTGTTAGAAAAACAACACATAATGATTTAAAATACAACTTATATTGAACAAAAATGGACCAATAGTTGAACACTAAAACTTTTTGAAAATACTTCACATTTAATGGGAAAATACATGTTATTTATTGTGCTCACCTTTTATATTTGTGATAGGAAAAACTATTAATATAAAATTATCCAATGCTTGTACATTGCAACCTCAATTGTTGTACACATAAGAACAATATTTTTTCACTATGATAACAATACTTGTTTAAATGAGTGTCTTATTTATTAAATGAGCATTTTATTTTTTAAATGATATACTTATAGTGGAGAGTTGTGATATTTTATTTGAAACAAAATAATACTTATTTCACTTCTTATTGAATGTATTTATTTTTTTTTCATTTAACATTTAGAGGTTCTCATGTGTTCAAGTATGGGACCATTTTTTATCAACATTTGGTTTTTTCTTTATTTACATTTGGACTGTTTATTTACAATATATAGTATAAATATGTGGTAAGAATAGGTATTATCATCAAAATTGAGTGTGCACTGTCCCTTAATAAATATTTTTATTTTGCAGAGGGACAAGTTCGCGTGGCCGTAGATCAATCGTCGTGTGATCTCAACCATTCCCTGCCATCCTGCGATGACCCCACTAATTGATGGCAATATCATGGCGAGCACCACGTGTATTGGGCCCTCTCCCCTAATAAATGTTTTTATTTTGTAGAGGGACAAGTTCGCATGGTCGTAGATCAATTTTCGTGTGATCTCATCCGTTCCCGCCATCCTGTGATGAACCCACTAGTTGATTGCGATATCACGGGTGAGTGCCACCTATACTGGGCCCTCTCCCCTAATAAATGTTTTTATTTTGTAGAGGGACAAGTTCGCATGGCCATAGATCAATCGTCGTGTGATATCAGCCGTTCCCCTCCATCCTGCAATGACCCCACCATTTGATCATGATATCACAGGCGAGTGCCACATGTCTCATCTAGTGAAGCCGAAGGAATGATAAATACTTTGATGTGTCTTTAATACATTATGCCATAGGTTACTAAAGCAGTTATAAGATGCACGTGTTTTAAATCAACAAAGATTTTATAATCCTAGTAGAAAGGTGCTCAATGGTTAATAACAAGGCCGGTGACTGTGTTGAACGAATAGGATTTCTGATGGTTGAGATCCATGGTTTCCCACCATCGCGTGATCAAAATTTGTGAGTTCTTTATTGATTGCAATATCACGGGCGAGCACCACGTGTCTCATCTAGTGAAGCTAAATGAATGATAAATACCTTGATTCATCTTTAATACATTATGCCACGGGTTACTAAAGTAGTTATAAGATGCATGTATTTTAAATCAACGAAAATGTTATAATCTCGGTAGAAAGATGCTCGATGGTTAATAACAAGGCTGGCAACAGTGTTGAATGAACAAGATTGCCGATGGTTTAGATCCATGGTTTCCTGCCATTGCATGATCAAAAGTTGTGAGTTCTTTATTGATTGCGATATCATGGGCGGGCACCATGTGGATCTCCTTGGCAATGAGTAGTATGGTAAAAAATTGATATATTTATTTTATTTTATTTATTAAATACTTACTAGCGTATATATTATTTATTAATAATATATATAAAATATGCCGAGAGATATCCTTTTGATGTGTCTATTGTACTATTATAAAATAGGTTCCTCGACTAAGATATCTCTTGGCGTATTTTGTATATATTAATAAATAATATATGTATGCTAGTAGCATTTGCAACACAACATGAAAGACAAGATTAGAATTACTTTTAGTTATAGAATTATAATCCTAACCCTTCTAATTTTTAAAATCCATAGAATATTTATTATCTATCTAGTTTTACTAATTATCTAATACAATAAAATAAAATAAAATAAAATATTCATTTTAAATTAATTAAACAATTATTAATTAGAATTTTAGAATAAATTAAGAAATAAGATCTATATAGAATCAACTTTTCTATTTTTTTTCTTTGTGTCCAAATCATTTCATTTTCTAAAATTCTACTAAATTCTAGATATCATAATTAAACACAAAACTTTATTCTATTCTAATCCTAACCCTAGTTAAAACCTAACCCTATTTGGACTCTAACCCTTACCCTAATTGAACACTAAATCTAATTGTAATTGACCACTAAGCATAATTGAATTCTACCCTAACCCTAACCCTAACTCTAACTAAACCCTAAACCTAACTCTAATCAAACCCTAACCCAAACCTACTTGATTCATAATCCCAAACCTAACCCAAACCCTAATTGAACTTTAAAACTAACCTTAATTAAGTATTAACCCTAATTGAACTTTAAAACTAGCCTTAATTAAGTATTAACCCTAATTGAACATTTATTGAATAGTAGTCCTAATTGTACCATAACCCTAACTTTGAACTACAGTTGAAATCTAATCCTAACCCTAACACTAATTCTTATCCTAATTTAACCTTAACCCCAACCCTAACCTTAACCTTGACCCTAGTTGAACTCTTATTGAATTCATAACCTTAATTAAACCTCAACCTCATCCTCAATCCTAACCCAAATTGAACATTAATTGAACCCTAAACCTAACCCTAAGTGAACACTAATCCTAATCAAACTCTAACTTTTTAGTTGAAAATATTAAAGTGCCTTAGATTTTCCCATTCATCATCATTTATCATTCAATTCCTAATAGAGCTCCAAAAATTTATACTTTTATAATGTTTTAATACACACCTAATATTAATGGTTTATTGTTTAAGGGTTAAGGGTTTAAGGTTTAGGGTTAAGGGTAGAGGGGAGAGAGATAGAGAGAGAGTTGAGAGTGAGAGGGTAGAGGTAGATGGTTTGCTGGCTCTTTGGGTTTGGTTGCTAAGGGTTTAGGGTTATGGGTAGAGGGGAGAGAGATAGAGGATTCAATGAGAGAGAGAGGGAGGGAGTGGGAGAGAGATAGAGAGTAGAGGGTTAAGGGTAGAGGGTAGAAGGTAGAGGGGAGGAGATAAGAGTGAGTGAGAGAGAGAGAGGCAGAAGGGGTAGGAGGGTGAGACTTGAGAGAGAGAGGGAAAGAGGGAGGGAGTGGGAGAGAGATATGGGGTAGAGGGTCAAGGTTTAGATTTAATGGTTAAGGGCTTCTAAGGCTCTATAGTTAAGGGCTCTAGGGTTTAGGTTTAAGGGCAGAGGGAGATTTTCACATAGAGGAGGAGGAGATATAGATAAAGACCTAAGAGAGGAGAGAGGGGTAGGAGGGAGAGACTGAGGAGAGAGAGAGGGCAGGAGGAGGGCAAGGGCAGAGGGTTTAAGGGTTTGGGAGTTTAAGGGTTAAGGTTTAGGTTATGGGTAGAGGGAGAGAGATAAGAGAGAGGGTAGAAGGTAGAGGGTTAAGGTAGATGGAGGAGATAAGAGGAGTGAGAGAGAGAGAGAGATCCGAGAGAGGGAGAGGGGGTAGGAGGGTGAGACTTGAGAGAGAGAGGAAAGAGGAGGGAGTGGGAGAGAGATAAGGCAGAGGGTTAAATGTAGAGGGTAAAAGGGTTTAAGGGTTAAGGGTTTAGGTTTAGGGTTTAGGCTTTAAGGGGTAGAGGGAGGACAACAGAGGAGGAGCAGGGACAAAGAGAGACCTAAGAGAGGGAGAGGGGATAGGAGGGTCGAGACTTGAGAGAGAGAGAGAGGGTAGAGGGTAGAGGGTTTAAGGGTTTGGAGTTTAAGGTTTAAGGGTTTAGGGTTTAGGGTTATGGGTAGATGGGAGAGAGATAAAGGAATTCACTAAGAGAGAGAGGGAGGGAGTGGGAGAGAGATAGAGAGTACACAGAGGGTAGAAGGTAGAGGGTTAAGGGTAGAGGGGAGGGAGATAAGAGTGAGTGAGAGAGAGAGAGAGAGACCTGAGAGAGGGAGAGGGGGTAGGAGGGTGAGACTTGAGAGAGAGGGGGTAGAGGGTAGAGGGTATAGGGTTTAAGGGTTAAGGGATTTAGGGCTGCGGGGTAGAGGGAGAGAGATAGAGGGATTCAACAGAGAGAGAGGGAGGGAGTGGGAGAGAGATAGAGCAATGAGAGGGCTATGGGTAGAGGTAGATGGTTTAATCTGCTAAGGTTAAGGGTTTAGGTTAAGGAGAGAGATATAGAGGAGGAGTGAGTGAGAGAAAGACCTAAGAGAGGGAGAGGGGTAGATATTAAAGATACTTAGGAGAGAGAGAGAGAGAGAGAGAGAGAGAGAGAGAGAGAGAGAGAGAGAGGGAGGGAGGGAGGGAGGGAGGGAGTGGGAGAGATATAGAGGGAGGGAGGGTAGAGGGTTTAGGGTTAAAGATGGAGGGGAGAGAGATAGAGGGAGTGAGTGAGTGAGAGAAAGACCTAAGAGAAGGAGAATGGGTAGGAGGGAGAGACTTGAGATAGAGTGAGTGAGTGAGAGAGAGAGACCTAAGAGAGTGAGTCAGTCATTGAGAGAGAGAGAGACTTGAGATAGAGTGAGTGAGTGAGTGAGTTAGAGACCTGAGAGAGGGAGTGGTGCTAGGAGGGAGAGACTTGAGAGAGAGAGAGAGAGAGATAAAGGAAGGGAGGGTTAAGGGTAGAGGGTAGAGGGTTTAAGGGTTTAGGGTTTATGGTTAAGGGGAGAGAGATAGAGGGAGTGAGTGAGAGAGAGAGAGAACTAAGAGAGGGAGATGGGGTAGGATATTGAAGATACTTCAGAGAGAGAGAGAGAGGGAGGGAGTGGAAGAGAGATAGAGGGATGGGGGGTTAAGGGTAGAGGGTAGAGGGTAGATGGTTTAAGGGTTAAGGGTTTAGGGTTTCGGGTTAAGGGTAGAGGGAAGAGAGATACATGGAGTGAGTGAGTGAGAGAGAGACCTAAGAGAGGGAGAGGGGGTAGGAGGGAGAGACTTGAGATAGAGTGACTGAGTGAGTGAGAGAGAGAGAGAGAGACCTGAGAGAGGGAGTGGTGCTATGAGGGAGAGACTTGATAGAGAGAGAGGGAGGGAGTGGGAGAGAGATAGAGGGAGACAGGGTTAAGGGTAGAGGGTAGAGAGTTTAAGGGTTTAGGGTTAAGGGTTAAGGGTTAAGGGCTTAGGGTTATGGCAGAGGGAGAGAGAGATAGAGGATTGAGTGAGAGAGAGGGAGGGAGGGAGAGAGACAGAGCAGAGGGTTAAGGGCAGGGCAGAAGGTAGAAGGTTAAGGGTAGAGGGAGCCAGATAAGAGGAGGAGAAAGAGAGAGAGGGAAAGAGGGAGGAGGAGGAGAGACAAGGGTAGAGGGTTAAAACGTGAGAGGGTAGAGGGTTTTAAAGGTTTAGGAGCTTCATGGCTAAGGGCTTGCTGCCTACTGCTATGGCCTAGGGTTTAGGGTTTTAGGGTAGAGGGGAGACACATAGAGGGAGTGAGTGAGAGATAGATAAAGACCTAAGAGAGGGAGAGGGGGTAGGAGGGAGAGAATTGAGAGAGAGAGAGGGTAGAGGGTAAAGGGTAGAGGGTTTAAGGGTTTGGAGTTTAAGAGTTAAGGGTTTAGGGTTTAGGGTTATGGGTAGAGGGGAGAGATATAGAGGGATTCAGTCAAAGACAAAACCCCTACCTTAGGACTTTCCAAATACCATAAAATACTAGTAACATAAGATAGGACATGAAAGGATAGATTCAAAAGATGCAACATATTGTGTTGATATTTCCTTGAATCTTCTTAAGAGGATCCATGATCTGTTTATAAAGGAAGTGACTTCATAGATGCATCAAGTTCAATTATGCATTTTTTAAACAATGAGGAATCATTTCAAGTTGTTGTCAAGCCCCTCTCACCATAACCCTATTAGACAGTCACACATCACATAGGAACATGAGTTGTAAGGTCACCCACATATGTGATAGGTGGTTGTCCAATAAAGATAAAATGAGGATACTATGTGTATTTATTACACATAACAAAAGAAGAGCAATGGTTGCATCAAGGTCATGATACAAGTACAAGGATAACACCTTTACAAGAGCTACAAGAGGTAAAGGAGATTGATATTATTCATTCATGGGTGTACTGGTGAAAGTGAATGCAATAGGTAAAGGTCATTGTCATTGATAAGGACAACCAACAATGCATGCTAAAATGGTCTCACGAAGGACAACAAAAAAAACAAAATCTAAAGTTGCACAAGGCTCTATTCAAGGCCTTCACAATCAAACATTAGGCAAAAAAGTTGCCAGATAACATTCAATGCATGAAGTTTTAAGGAAAGGCATAAAAGGAAAAGACATTCAAGAAACATCAACTCTAGTTGACACAGATAATATGCTTATTGAAAACATGTCACTGCAAGAGGTTTATGACAACAATGGAACCCTCATATCATGTGATCGAGATACAATTGCTATGCTCATAACCTTTCATGTAGGGGTTTTGGTCATCATGATTGATCCAACATGGATCATGATTGCATACAAGAAACAAAAAGTTACAAATGACAATTAAGCAATTATGATTTAGGAGAGGTCTCATTTTGGAAGCCAAGGCCATAGCACAAGTGTATATGAACAACAAATATGAAGTTATTCTACAAGACGGCCATGCAGGTTCATGTAGGACATCAAGCATTACAATGGTACAAGTGCATATGAACAACAATCAACAATCAACAAGTAGTGAAGGAAGCAAAGAATAGTTGTATTTTTACCTTTTCATACCATTGATCATCCATTCCAGAAATAGGCTATAATAGTGAAGGCATATACTTGCACAAGGGTGTTTTAATTAATATATTCGACATAAAAACCATCATAAATCATGGTGCTTCAAGGGAACAGAGTATAGTCATGAATAAGAGCAGTACCATTAAAGGCTACAGGTTTGTCTTCATGTTATCTATGAATTTGAAAAAATAAATCTACACTGGGTGACAACATGACTATAGCCATGAAATGGATTGCAGTGAGATAAATAATATAAATGGTTGTTGCCACTATCTCATTTTCTCTTTGGATAGTCATTCCTAAGTCCTAACAAGTGAATAGCAAAGGGATAGGTGTCAATAATATACCTTCATTTGACAAGTCCTAGACTTTTGGTGATCTCATTGACCCAATAAGGCATTGCTTAGAAATCATTTCATATATTTTTGACAAAATCAAAAGGAGGACTGATGTATCCAATTGTAAGAAGAGAGCAATGTCCAAGGGAGGGGTAGTACCATCATCTTAGGTAGTACTGCTGCAAGATAATAAATTACAATCCTTTTGCTTGTATGCATGGAGGTCCTAAAGCATACTTTGGGTAAGGTGCATTCATGGAATCTTGGGATTGTTTTGTAGTTATCTCATGCTCCAAATAGCTGATAATGTCAATGAATCAATATTATCCTATTATGTTGAGCTATTAAATGAGATTATCTGTTATTGTTAATGTTGTTTATGATAGTGGTGCAGAGGTTGTAAACACATTAAGGGATCACCCTCTCGGGTCTTGCAGAGCCCGAAGTGTAGGAGGATTTTTTAAAGTCCTTGTCAATTGGTCCAGGTCCTTCAAGTTGCCCTTGATTTGGATTGGAAATTCCATAGGTAGATTAGAAGACCAATCTAGTTACATTGTAAAACAAAACCAACGCTTCCCTCTACCCTTAATTCGATACCCTAAACCCTAAACCCTTAAACCTTAAACCCTTAAACCATCTACCCTCTACCCTTAACCCCCCTCCCTCTATCTCTCTTCCACTCCCTCCCTCTCTCTCTCTCTCAAGTATCTCCATCCTATCCCCTCTCCCTCTCTTAGGTCTCTCTCAACCCTTAACCCTCCCTTCCTTTATCTCTCTCTCTCTCAAGTCTCTCCCTCCTAGCACCACTCCCTCTTTGAGGTATCTCACTCACTCACTCACTCACTCTATCTCAAGTCTCTCCCTCCTACCCCTTCTCCCTCTCAGGTCTTTCTCTCACTCACTCACTCACTCCCTCTATCTCTCTCCCCTCCACCCTTAACCCTAAACCCTTAAACCATCTACCCTCTACCGTTAACCCTCCCTCCCTCTATCTCTCTCCCACTCCCTCCCTCTCTCTCTCTCAAGTATCTTAAATATCCTACCCCCTCTCCCTCTCTTAGGTCTCTCTCTTACTCACTCACTCCCTCTATCTCTCTCCCCTTAACCCTAAACCCTAAACCCTTAAACCCTCTACCCTCTACCCTTAACCCTCCCTTACTTTATCTCTCTCTCTCTCTTTCAAGTCTCTCCCTCCTAGCACCACTCCCTCTTTGAGGTCTCTCTCTCACTCACCCACTCACTCTATCTCAAGTCTCTCCCTCCTACCCCTTCTCCCTCTCTTAGGTCTTTCTCTCACTCACTCACTCCCTCTATCTCTCCCCTCCACCCTTAACCCTAAACCCTTAAACCATCTACCCCTCTACCCTTAACCCTCCCTACCTCTATCTCTCTCCCACTCCCTCCCTCTCTCTCTCTCTCTCTCAAGTATCTTCAATATCCTACCCCCTCTCCCTCTCTTAGGTCTCTCTCTCACTCACTCACTCCCTCTATGTCTCTCACCTCCACCCTTAACCCTAAACCCTAAACCCTTAACCCTTAAACCCTCTACCCTCTACCTTAACCCTCTATGTACTCTCTATCTCTCTCACTGAATCCCTCTATCTCTACCCCCTCTCCCTCTCTCAGGGATTATGAATCAAGTAGGTTTGGGTTAGGGTTTGATTAGTGTTAGGTTTAGGGTTTAGTTAGAGTTAGGGTTAGGGTTACGGGTAGAATTCAACTATGCTTAGTGGTCAATTACAATTAGATTTAGTGTTCAATTAGGGTAAGGATGAGAGTCCAAATAGGGTTAGGGTTTAACTGGGGTAAGGATTAGAATAGAATAAAGTTTTGTGTTTAATTATGATATCTAGAATTTAGTATAATTTTAGAAAATGAAATGATTTGGACACAAAGAAAAAAATAGAAAAGTTGATTTTTTATAGATCTTATTTCTTAATTTATTCTAAAATTCTAATTAATAATTGTTTAATTAATATAAAATGAATATTTAATTTTAATTTAATTTAATTGTATTAGATAATTAGTAAAACTAAATAGATAATAAATATGTGTAATGTCAAATATTAAAATTTTAGATTGAAATACTTAATTTATTTTAAAATATTTATAATTAATGTTCAATTTATAAACTAATATTAAGAAATTAATAAATATAACCCACATCATAATGTATTAAAGACGCATCAAAGTATTTATCATTCCTTTGGCTTCACTGAATGAGACATGTGGCACCCGCCCGTGATATCGCAATCAATAAAGAACTCGCAACTTTTGATCACGTGATGGCAGGCAATGATGGATCTCAACCATCGGAAATCCTATTCATTCAACATAGTCGCTAGCCTTGTTATTAACCATCGATCACCTTTCTACCAGGATTATAACATCTTTGTTGATTTAAAATATGTACATCTTGTAACTGTTTTAGTAACCCGCGGCATAATGTATTAAAGACGCATCAAAGTATTTATCATTCCTTTGGCTTCACTGGATGAGACACGTGGCACTCACCCGTGATATCATGATCAACTAGTGGGGTCATTACGCGATGGCGAGGAATGACTGAGATCACACGATGATTGATCTACGGCCATGCAAACTTGTCCCTCTACAAAATAAAAACATTTAATAGGGGAGAGGGCCCAATACACATGGAGCTCACCCGTGATATTGCAATTGACTGGTGGGGTCATCATGGGATGGCAGGGAATGACTGAGATCATGTGTCTCAACTAATGAAGCCGAAGGAATCAAGGAAATAGTGTGGTAAATTAATCTGGCCTTAATACATTAAAAGGCGGGTTACTAAAGTGTTCTTGAGGTGCACATGTTTTAAATCAGTGGATATGTTATAATCTTGATGAAAAAACTGTTCGACGATTAATAATAAGGCTGGTGACTGTGTTGAAGGAACAAGATCATGAATGCTCAAGATCTACGGTTTCCTGCCATCGTGTGATCCAAAGTTGCAGGATCATTACTGATTGCGATATCACGGGCTACCACCACATGGATGGCTAAAATTTAAATTTGCATCAAATATGGTTGGAGTCGTTCATGCAGTGCACGAGTGAGCTTTAATGGCGGATGAGACATTTGCAAGCATGATTTGATCGAGATAAAATTAATTCTCCTATTTTATTTGTATCACAAAGCATTCAAGTATTTTTTGAAGCAGTTTAAGAGCCAAAAGCGAAGTTGTGAATCTCTGCAGCTAGAATTTGGGACTTCTGTAAACAAAGTCATGAGGTAATTTCTATGCTTCTTGGTCATTCTACACTTGAATTCGGGAAAAGATTTGTTGTGCTTGTCATTGAGCTTGTTGATAAACGTGTTAGGGCTATAGTTTAATTATAGTTGTGAGAAATTATAGTGTTTTGTTCTGTAATTTCCTATATCTGGTTAGTCCTAGCTATTCAAAGTATGAAATTGTAAAAAGACCCTAGTTTTTCCAAGATGGCACTACCAAAGCAAAATTTTGTCCAAGTTGACTATTTAAAAAGAAACTTGTACGATGATTTCTTGGATCAATTGCCTTGCTACACGAATGATAGGAAGAAGGGATTGGTTCTAATGCAAGGGAAAATCTTGGGGGAAGGGTTAGTATATAATTTCTCTAACATTGTTGATGCTACGGTTCCTCTCATAGGCTTGGAAATGTTCATATTATGGTATGGATAGAGGAATTTTCCTCACCCCTTTCCAAACGGCTGGATGTATGATTTGGGAAAGCTGGTGGTCCCAAACATATTCCCTAACATAGACTTACTTAGGGCAGTGGCTGCAAGATATGACCCTATCACATGAGTAATCAGGGATAATGATGGAAAGGTTCTGTTGAGCGTTAATAGAGAAGATGTCCAATAGATTTTTGACTTGAGTGAACCGAGTGAAGACTTGGTTCCTATCAATCTTGAGGAAATGAAGTAGGAATATGCAAAGTTGAAGTCTCTTTTTAGAGCTCAGTTGCTTCCACCTCATCTGGCAAGGGCACGAGGTTCACAATTTCATATTAGCCCCAGTGACCAGGAACCTTTCAAATTAAACTGTTTTGCAAATAATTTCTTGGCAACTTTCTATTCATTGTGTCAGATTTTGGGTTTCAATCCTGGTGCGGTGATGCCTATTGCATACATGTTCATGGGGGTGCAAATACAACAACCTAACTTCTTTGTGACACATGACTTTTCTTCTTTCTTGGCTGAGAGGATACATGAAGGGTTGTCAAAATTGTAGAAAAATGATACTGACACTCAATTCTTCTAGTATTCTATGCTAATGCATATGTTCTTGTTCAAGAATGCTGACTTTTTCTTTGAAAAGATGGAATTAAGGCAATCGGTTGATGGAGAAAGATTTCCAGTATAATTATGAGCTGTAGATTTATCTTGCAATAAGGAAAGCACCAGTTATGTGCAATTTGATAATTACTTTGCTTCTAGATTGAGGGCTAGACTGCTGGTGAATGTACCCAAGATCCCTGAGGAATTGCATGATTTCCTCATGCCAAAAGGGAGGAAGCCAGAATTGAAAGTTTTGCATAAATGTGGTGACATTATCCCATACCCATTCAACACTGTTTTGAGAGTATACGGTTTTCAAGGAACTCCCCATATATTGCCATACAATGTGCCACCAAGAGTGGGGTTTGCATAAGTTATGTGGAAAATAGGTTGTATCCATGAGGACAACCTCATAGGGAGGGGTAAGGGAACATTTTTCCCTGATTATACAATGGTGTCTAGTTTTTCCTTTTCAAAAGGAGGATGGGTGCATTTTGATAAATTATTTGATGATTACCATTTGAGGTGTGGTCCAAAGCAGCACCATGATCCTAAGGGTTTCTTTTCCCTTTTCAGATAAAGAATAAAGGCTGGAAATTTTGTGCATGAGTTCAACTTTCCTGAGGATTTGATCATAAATGAATTTAATCCAAATAGGTAGGAGTTGAACAAGGAGAAATGGATAGCTTATGATAAGCTATTAGATATTGTGCATAAGATGGATCCAAAGCATGATCCATTGTTGGAGTTCAATCCATACCATAAGAAGATTGAATTTCTAATGCAGAACTTCAAGGACATTATGGGCACATTGAGGACCAAAAAGATAAATTTAGAACTGAGTCTAGGTTTACAGGAACAAGGTGTTAGGCTAATTGAAACAAGGCTAGCATACCAGCCTACAAAAAGGTGACCTATTTACAGGAGGAAAATAGATGATAGCAGTGATGAAGAGGAAGTGGACAAAAAAGGAAAGCAAATAATGAAGTTTCCTTCACAACCAAATCCAAAATTCAAAGTGCCTAGGGCAATTAAAATCATTGATTTAGAATCATCACCAGAAGACAGTCCCTCATCACCACCATCTAGGCCAAGCCCTAAAAGACAAAGAATTGATCAACCACAGGAGGATCTGATGGATGGAATTATTGTTACTGATCAAGACATACAAGTTGGTATGCCTTCCCCTCCTAGGCCAGCTGAATTGGTTCTATCTGATTTAGATATGAAAGGAAAAAGTGTACAAGATGCAAGAATGGAATCATGTAAGGAGTTTCTAGATGACAATACATTTGTAAGAACTCTTGTATTCTTGCAATTGGTATGGAGGATGAAATTTGAAGAATATCAAGAGAAATGTAAGAAGAGAAGAGAACTAAGGCCTGATAGGTCATACCAAGATAATGATGAGGAGGTAAAAGCTGAATTAATGGAGGAATTTAAGAACATCACTCTTGAAGAGGGAAGAAGACTGGTGAGTCAGGCTGGTGTGTTGAATCTTCCTGAATAAGACATTGCAGATGTTGTAGCATTTAATGCTATTTTAAAGTCCAAGCATCATTTGCAAGACTGTGAAGAAGAAGTCAAGGCAAGATTGCAAGATTCTGCCTTCAGTGAGGAATATGAAACTTTGGCAATTTGGGCATTGGCCCCTCAAGGAACAAAGCCAAATGTTACGAATATTAATCCAAATTTTAGAGGAGGATTAATAATAAAGAGAGATTCAGAGACCTCAACCACTGAGGCCACTAATTTGACTGTGAATGTGGCCAAATTGGCCCAAAAGACTACTAAAACGTAGGAGGCTAAAAGGAAGAGCCTAATGGAGAAGTATAACCTTTTGATTGAGGAATACAACAAGATGCAATAGAGGAATATTGAGTTGCAGACTAAGGTGGAAAGTTTTAGGTATAAACAAATTTCGGAGACATCAAGTGCTCTAGAGAATAGTACATTACCTTCCACAGCAAGGTCAGTGCCTCCTGCTTCTCCAATCATTTCCACCCCAAGGTCTCCCAGTCATAATCTTTCTCTCACCCCTCCTTTAGAACAAATTGATGAAGAAACAAAGTGCTCTGTTGATCCTACAAAGAAGCAACTCTTGCAAATAATTGATGAATTGCAGACATCATTGAAGCTAAGTGAGGAGGTATCTCTTTCAAAGCAAAAGGCAATTGTTACTACTGTCTTGAGGCATTTAAATGAAAAGGTTGATAGTAAATTGCTATCTATACATTCTTTATATCCTTTGTTGTTAGATGCAATAAAGAATATTGATAGGGATCAGGAAGTAGTGATACCATTGATTGAAAATTGGATCCCTAGGGCTAGTGATTTGGATGTCATGTATAAGGCCTCAAGGTTGGACACAAATAATAGGCCCCAATCATTAAAGCCTACTCAAGTGTTGGTTAAATCATTGCAAGGTTTTCAGACCCTACTAGATGATTTGAGTATGAAGATTAGGGAATTGGTGAAGAATTTTAATGATTGGGGTAACACATTGTTACCTCATATAATTGATGAGTAGGGTAAAGTTAGGTCACTCCAGTAGTGGTAGGATCAAGCAAGTGAAGTCATCAATGATCAAATTAAATTAATTTGTGATGAGTTAGATTATGACTTGTTGGTGAGCTGTATGGATAAAATCATTAGTACCTGCTCATTTTTGGAAGCTTTTGAAAGAGATGTAAATCAAGTAGCGGTAAAATACACACCTTATAATACCAAGGTGAATGAGGTGATTAATTTTGACTAGCCGACTAATGAAGAATACTAGAAATGGGTAACTAAATATTTGAGTGAGGAAGAGTAAAAGGAATGGACTACTAACATGTGGTAAATCAAATGTTGCGGTAACAATGGTTTCCAGTTTTGCTTTGATGGCATTCTCGGCGTGGGTTTCTTATGGTTTTTTGTTGTTGCATTGACTTTTCTTAGCTGACATGATGAACAAGAATATTCTCTAAGGTGATGGCTATTGTAACAATTTTTGGAATATCACCAGGTGTGCCAACTGGCTGGTGACATGTGTACTTTCTAGCCTGATGCTTGTTTGCTCCTTCATTTTCTATAAGAAGGATTTCAAGGCTAGAAGTATGGGTTAGCAAGTTAGATAATTTTTGGTCAAGTCTAGGTGAAGTTGCAGAGAAAATTGTAAAGTCCGATGGTTTTAGAAAGAAACACAATTTAGGTTCTGAGTTATTCTATAATCAGTTTTGAATTCATGGGGATTTAATGTTGTATAAAAGTACTAGCATTTGAGTTGAAAGGATAAATTCAAACTCATGTCTCTCCATTGTACATGCATATTTGAATTTTGAATAAGATGACTAAGGGTTGTTTCATTCATCTCACTGTTGTGGTGTGTATAATCCTTATTTTAGCTTTAATTCAAGAAATTAATTAAAATGCTTGAATGGGATTATAGGCGGATATGTTCTATATAAGGATTTGATAAGTAGTATTGGGTGAGAATGCATACTGATGAAATTATAATGAAATATTGTCAGGGATCTTATAAGTTATATGTTATGTATTAAATATGTCACAAACCTTTAGATGCTTATGAATTTGACTCATGCAATGGATATATGGAAATGATCTAAGTTGTACTTATTTGTGTAGTTCAATAATTGTTTGTCTTTGCCTAGAGCTTGCTACAAATTGCAAATTAATGACTATATTTTACTATGGATTGTGTTGTAGTTATCTCATGCTCCACATAGTTGATATTATCGGTGAACAACCAATTTTATTCGATATTATCCTATTGTGTTGAGCTATTCAATGGGATTATTTGTTATGTATTAATGTTGTTTATGATATTGGTGTAGAGGTTGTAAACCCATTAAGGGATCACCCTCCTGGGTCTTGCAGAGCCCAAAGTGTAGGAGGCTTTTTAAAGTCCCCATCAGTTGGTCTAGGTCCTTCAAGCAATATTGTTATCATAGTGAAAAAATATTGTTCTTATGTGTACAATAATTGGGGTAGCAATGTACAAGCATTGGATAAATTTATATTAATAGTTTGTCCTATCACAAATATAAAAGGTGAGCATAATAAATAACATGTATTTTCCCATTAAATGTGAAGGATTTTCAAAAAAATTTAGTGTTCAACTATTGGTCCATTTTTATTCAATATAAGTTGTATTTTAAATAAATATGTGTTGTTTTTATAACAAAAAATAGACTTTTTGTGTTCAACTATTAGTCCATATGTATTGAATATAAAAGGTAGAGATATCAAAGATTTATGGTTATCAATAAGTATTTGGTCCACTTAGGTTGTATATTAATTTTAATTTAAATAAAAATATCATATTCTACAAGCATAAAACATCAAATCCCCATGAATTCAAAACCTACTACAGAAAGACTCAAAACCTAAATTGCATTTTCCGTAAAACCATCGAACTTTACAATTTGCTTTGCAACTCTACCTAGAATCAACCAAAAAATATCTAACTTGCTAGCCCATACTTCTGGCCTTGAAATTATTCTTATAGATAATGAAGGAGCAAACAAGCATCTAGAAAGTACCTCTCATTTCACATGCTTTTTTCACAAAACTATTGAGGACAACAAACTATACCTTCTTTATTTCTCATCCTACGCCCTATTCATGCATCCTACAATTACAACAGTATCCATGGGGCCTCTTACACAAGCTACAGTAATCACAAAAAGTGTAAGATCCCCTTTATATCATGTTTGGACTACAAAACCCTCAAAAATAGGGTAACCGGGCTGTATGCAAAGAAATGAAGCTTTCTAACTCAAATCAATGCCTTAAGCCCTCAAATCAGATTCAAATCAAAGCTAACACATATCTTCATGACCTAGAATTGATTTCACATCAAAATATGGCTGCATGTGACCATACAGTGCTGCATAACAGGAAAAATACAATTTTGAAGAAAAACATAGATTTTCAATGTCAAGAGCTTGTATTTTAAATCCTCAACCATCAACAACCATTACAATGATCACTTTATGCCTTTTAAAGGCCTTTACACGTCAACCACTAAACAACCACCTCTACAACTGACTTTTTAATCTTTTATGATCACATGAAACATAAAACACACTAATTTCAAGGTTGTTAACATCACTATTGAAATGTTTTATTTTTTGACCTTTCAAATATTAAAAAGTACATCATTAAATTAATTATGTAATGGCATAAAAATTAAAAAAATCATGAATTAATTATGTAACCACATAAGTCAAATATAATTCTATCAAGAAATTAATATCAAATAGATAATATAATCGCATAACTCATACATTTCAATGTTATTGATCTTCTTCTTCATCCAACTATTTGTCTATATCATCCGATCCAGATTCGACATTATAAGGATTGGTAATATCATCATCATCATCATTGATATCAGTTTCAATAATTTCATCATCCACATGGATATCATTTCATGAACATTAACTCCTACATCATTATGATCTAGTTCCTCCTCTTCGACATCTTCGTTAGGGACATCATCAACTAACTGTTGATCTTGATCATCATCTACATCATCTTCTATTTCTTCAGTATCTTCTTCTTCCACCACATTATACTTTACTGGCCTTCCTCTTGGATCATGTCTAACAACAAATGACCAACCCGGTTTACTTGGAACCTCTAAGTAAAATACCTGCTCACATTGGCTTGGAATAACATAGGGATCATTTCCAGCTCACTCAATCAACCTTCTATTAACCATGGTAAATCCATTATCATGTTCAATAACAGTTCTCTCAGGATCATTTTCATTCAATCGTAGTATGTACCATAGGACAATGAACAAAATTAATCTAAAGGACTTAAAGTCACACTCAAGTATATCATCCAAAATCCCATAGTATCAATTTTCTGAGACTTCTGGATGTATGTCGCTTCTAGATGAAACATTAGTCACCTAAAAGACTACAGTTATACCATAATCACAAGTTTTCTTCATGTCATCCAACATTTTGATTCAAAATTTACGACCATTGCACCCACATAGCCTTGTGGTGTTTCACCTGCAATATGTCAAACATGTAAAAATTATTGCAATATCGTCAGTTGATAAACATATTTATTCTTGGCCAATATATGCAAAGAAAAAATCTCAAGATATATATACATCAATATACTTGAAAATAATTAAATAATATGGGTGATTAATATATTTATACGTACCTGTTTATCTCTTAAACCATATGCTAAATCAATTTCCCTTTGTGTAACATTGGAATCTCCATTACGATGAGCTTCTTTAACCAATGAAGCCACACCTTCCCATGTTAATGCACAACCAGATTGTTGACATCGTTCAATCCATACCATCATCCAATCAAGATTTTTGGTGACGTACAAATGTAGTGCATCCCACTCTTGACCAACTATATCAAAAAAAAATTAAATTCACAAATGATGTATAATTAATTAAATACCACAATATACGACCTTAATTTATAATTGATGTATATTGAAAATTAAAAATTAAATAAGTACAATATACATAAAAACCATATGTAAAATGTATTCCAATTAATCTCCATGACCATCTTATAATTACCTCTCACTTTCCTCAATCTACATTTCCCCATCAAGTACTCTCCTTCGAATTTGTTAATGGAGTTGGGATCCCAAATGTGATCTACATGGATCTTTGTTGCAAACTTAGGAAGATATTCACTAATGTATACCATGGTCTAGTATACCATATATCCCTCCACCATAGAACCCTCAGGATGTGCTCTTTGTCTAACCAAAGCCTTCAAAAATTTCAAGTGCCTCTCAACCATCCACATTGACCTTGTGTGTACAGGTCCACACAATTCAATCTCCTCAACTTGGTGTATGAGGTAGTGTTCTTGTGCATTGAAAAATGTCAAGATAGACACTTTTGCATTTCACACATTAGATGAAGAATTTTTCTCTTCCAATAATTTATATCTTCTTTATGGATTTCTTTAGATGATAGCCATCTACAAGTGATTCAAGTCACAAATATATTAACGATATTTAACAAAAATATACAGATATTACATAAGTAAAACAAATGGAAATTATAAGATGTATACAATGAATTGAACAAATCTCCCTACTTGCCTCATGTATTTTCCAAGATCATATATAACTTGCTTGACATTGTTGTCAAAGTTGTCTGGGAGAGATAGAGGTAGAACGTACTACAACAATTATAAAATGATCTTTTCATTATTTTTCTCAAAGTAGTAAACACAATACACTGAAAAGTACATGAATTATACAAGTGTATATAATATACTAGAATAATTACCTTAATGAAGGTATGCCAATCATGCATTTTCATCCCTAGCCCAAATTCACCTTTCTTTGTTATTATGTTGTTTATGTTTGCCGCAAATCCTATGGGAAATCAAATTTTTCGTATGACTTATTTTATAGCATTGCTTTGCTGCTCTGTTAATAACTAAGGAAGGACACTTATATTAATTTGGTCTCCATCGCTATTTAATTGAATGACATTTTTCATTGCATGATTGGCTTCCTGAATGTCACTAAATTTTTTACAATTTTTCTTTGTCATGCCTTCCATCCAATATTTTCCATAACGTTTTTGTTATATTCTTTCCAATATGCATTGTATCAAACAAATGCACAATTTGTAGCTGCTCATAGTAGGGCAACCTACTAAATTGTCTGGGATAACTTTTCAGTCCCTGTGGAAGCCGACCATTAATGCCTTGACGACCTTCATGAAGAATATAAGTTAAACAAATTAACGACAATCATTGTCAATTACAACATGAGTAAACACAACACAATATAAAAATATAAATTCAAAACATATCATATATGATAGATAAACAATTTGATCTGATGTATAACCTTGACGATTAATTCTATTAGATTCCAACTTCCATAGGTGAGGTGTCATTCTTCGTGGTTTTGATGTAGTCTCCTCTTTCCCATTGAAAAGATGTTTTCCAATAGTTTGATACTTATGATTTCTATGGAGGAAGTGCCTATACTCATCAAACACCTGCTTTCCTAAACTTTTTGAACGACGAGATTTCATCTTTGGACCACAAATTAGACATGCAAATTTTCCCTTTGTTTGAAGACCTACAAGATCATATATAATTGGATTAAATATGTCAATTTTTATAATTATATATAATGAATAGATTATTTTAAAAACATGCATGATATCTACTTCATCAAATTAAATATTGTTAAAGTGTAGTAGAATGTTATAACATACCACAAAAATGTGTTAGCCATGGGGCATCATGAATTGTCCATACAAGCATTGCATGGAATTTAAATTGTCTTTGTCCTATTGGTCTAGAGATGTCATACATAGTGACACCATTCCATAACTTTAGTAACTCATCGATAAGAGGCTCGATATATAAATTCATAGCTTTAGCTTGGTACTTACCTTGTTGAATGAACATAAACATTACATAATTATTATAACCATTTTACTACAACATATATAAATTAATGTACATAACTATTGAATGAAGAAAATATAAGTCATTATGCAACAAATAATACAAATGAGATGCTACTACGTTAAAAAAAATTGATGTAAGCAAATACCTAGAACAATCATTGATAACATTATGTTCTCCCTCTTTATTGACATCCATGGAGGAATGTTATTGTTGATAACCAAAATAGGCCACATTGAGTAAATAGATCTCAGCTCTCCAAATCGATTGACACCATCTGCTCCCAATGAAAGCCTGAGATTACTAGGTTCTTCTTTAAAGTGTGGCCATTTTTCCTCCATTTCCCTAAATGTAGAACTATCTGCATGCATTCAAAGAATGCCATCTCCACTTCTATTATGTGCATGGTAATCCATAAATTGCGCTAAGCTTTTGCACCTAAATAATCATTGATAATGGGAATATAACGAAGAACCTTGTGAGGCACCTTTTTTGTTAGTTGATCTATTTGATATCTACTGATATGATATTTTGGGCATTCTGTTGCAAATTCATGTTGTTTATGATATATAATATGATCATTGGGACATGAATCTATTGCTTGATACTCCATTCTAATATGTTTCATAATGACAGATAAATCTCGGTATGAGTGAGGTAAAATATTTGATGGTGGTAACAAAAATTCACCAATCAATCTACAACAAAAAATAATTTGTTAATATAAAGAATATTAATGGTATATATTTCATCCTTTATTTACTAGTGATGAACTAACAACAATTAAAATAGATGAAAAAAGATGACATATATGACATACCTTAATATCCGTGAGATTGCTATGTTTGATAAACCATTCGTAACATTCAAGTTCAACAACAACAATATAGCAGAGAAAAGAGTTGTTTGGGAGCCTTCATAAAGGGGCTCGTATGCCTTCTCAAGTACAACTAAATCATGAACATCATCAAAGTCATCTTGATCATCATGATCAGCTCTTCCACTAAATGTGTCATGGATCAATGTATTCGTACCATCATCTTCAATTGTGTTTTCTGGTGCATGATCATCTTCTTCCATAAGATCATTAACTTCATCTTCGATATTCACAGCTCCATGTTCATCCGCTTGCAAAACCACATTCTTCGGGTCATGATAATCCATATCATCTGCCCTAGGTCACCCCACCTTTATAATAATGATAGACACAAATAAACCATGATCATGATCAAGTGATTATATATATATATATATAAAATGTTAAAATGATATAAACATTTACAAATTCAATCAATATAAACACATATAATGAACAACTTACCAATGGACAATAATCATTCCCCCTTCAACATGACTATGATGCCTACAATGGTTCTCATCTATTGTGATTAAAAGTCATCTTGTCTTTAAGCCCTTGCAATTATTGCAAGGACAATAACATTTCCCATCACCCTTTCTTTTCAATCTAGCCCACAATCTATCAAGTGTCTCTTCATTTTTTTCTAGACTAATATTATCTGACATGATTTTTCTTTACCAAGCTTGACTATTTAGATCTTCAAAAAATATCAAACTCACACTCCAATAACTTTTTTTCATAGATAGGTACATAATCTAATAATTCCAATATTTTACACCAAAAAAATTTGGCATGCAACCACCCTTGCAAAAGAGAAGATAGTCTGAAGTTAATGACCCCAAAAAACACTTTAAAATGCTAATTCCAAAACTTATTAAATTCTTATTTTACTATGATTTACAACCGTTAAGACTCCTAAAATTAGAATATTGAACTTGATCAAAAACTTCCTACAACAATGGAGGTAGCGAGCTAGTAAGAGCAAGTGACCCATTCCTAAGGAGAAACAAGTTCAGAATCATCATTGCTAATGTCAATACAGATTTATCCTTTTAGTTAAAGATGCAATGTGTCACTTCTTATGACGAGCTTATCCCTAGGGCCCTCAACATTGAGAGAGCCCTAATAAAAACAAAGCATTTGGTAAGAGCATGATTAGGGTACAAACCCTAGGCCTCGTAGAAACATAAACAATAACTATAGCAGATTAGTGAGGTTGCAATACCAGAAAGATTGAGACATTGTAGGTAATAACAAAATCTTGCAATCTAAAGATTGTAACCAATAACAAGCACACTATGTAGCTTAGTGACATTTGTAAATGCAATCTATGGTAAGAAGAATGACAGTCACTTGAGATGTGAGTCAAAAAGAGGCTGAGTAGTGACAAGATAATAAAGCTCAAACCTTGCATAGTAAAGTGGAGATTTTAATAATGAGTTTCCTTTACCCCCTTGCTGACCTTAAGGGGTTTTCAAATTCTTTTGGTAGTGTTAGACAAAGAAAAGAAATCTTGGAATGATTGTCCAAATGAAGTAACAGTGGTAATCATAGGTTCAATGTTTCTTCTTAGCCATTAATGTATAATGGAGGTAGTGGATTGCATGTTTGAGCAGTGTTTTGAGACTCATCAAAGATGGGAGAATAGTGAATAATACCTTGTGGACTGTGAATTAGTGTCAATAAGGTTGAAGGAT
Source organism: Sequoia sempervirens (assembly GCA_007258455.2). Classification (NCBI taxonomy): domain Eukaryota; kingdom Viridiplantae; phylum Streptophyta; class Pinopsida; order Cupressales; family Cupressaceae; genus Sequoia; species Sequoia sempervirens. The sequence goes on along the minus strand of VDFB02000008.1, from coordinate 233,543,710 downwards.
CTTAAGAACTACAATACCATGAAACAAAGAGTCCCCTGTGGTAAGTAGGCAGTCTATAGTGCATAGTTTGATTTTATAGAAGGGTGCTCATGAAAGGAATCTTCAAGTGATAGTGAGTGAGCTATTTGAGATTATAGTTGAGGGTGCAATACCCAGTCTTAAAGGAAGTTAGCAAAGTAGTAAATGTGCAAGAAAATCAAATTGTACACAACAAAGAATTCACAATGTTATCTTGCATAATGCCTTGAGTTTCAAGACAAAAATTTCATTGTATCTTCATGATGAAAGTGGTGACCTTAATGGTCAATCACTGGCAACCATGATTTTAAAACATGCTATTGTGCTTATGGAGGAAATATTTTAAGCAAGGCAGTGAGTCTTGGTTTGGAACAATGGCAAGTATGAAGGACTTGCTTTATATGTATACTATGCAGTCTAGCTTAAGACATCGTTCTTAGAAGAGATTGAAGGTGGATTATGGAACTCAAGGGTTACCATGAAAAGGATTAAAGAAAAGAATGAGATCTATTTAAAAGCCACGGTCATGAAGATATTAAAGATGTCACATGCAAAACCCTAGTAGCTAGAGTAATGAATACAATACCAAAGAGGATAGTGTGTTGGGTCAGATTTAGGAGATCTCCACATTATCTAATTACAGGGAAATACATCATTTATTTATTTTTTTAATTAAAAGAAATCATTCTAAACCATATATAGGATACATTGATACTTCAAAATCCTCTGAAGGAATTTGAGATTATGCAAATATATGTCAAGTAACATTCATAAGGTTTAGAAAATCTTGATCACTCTCTAGAATAGCCCATTAAACATGGGTTTTGCTTGAATGCACTACATAATTGATATAACACAACCACTCTGCATATCAACCAGAGTTATAGGCTCTTTATTGCAGCAAGAGGTAATCACTCTTCGATCATGCTATAATTACATCCTAACCTGTTAAACTTGAGACAACCTGAATGCACCCAATGATGATTGACACCTACATTATACAACCTGAATTAACTACATTATATGAGTGCCTCCATTTCTATCACAACATAGCCACATTAAACTTGGGTCACACATGAATGCATCATGTATTTGTTATAGCACAACTGTGCCACATGACCAATAGAGTTATGGATCACATAATTACAGTCACAAGAATATGTTCCTTGGTTGTGATCTTATGGTGATTCCACACAACAAAATCTGGACATGAAATTCTCAAAACCCTAAACCTCTAAAAATGAAATCTGATGAGATGTTTCTTTAAAATATGATTTTCAAACCTGGAACTACAAATTTGACTTCACAACTGAATTCTGCAAAAAGACAATGACTACCCTCAACCTGGTGATATCTTCTTGAATTTTTTCTGATTTTTCCCAAGAAAATCGTCCTTAATTCTCCACAAACTGTCTCAAGTAGAGAAAAACACTATCACAATAAATTAGGAGCAAACTCACTTTTCTTTATGTCGGCCACAATTTTATTTTTTTCTATTTTTCAAGTTTGTCAAAAATTCGACGAAAATGATAGCCGACATTTCGATGAACCCCAGGTTCGTCAAAATTTTGACAAACGTCGGGGATAAACTTTCAAAAAATTTAAAATTACACATCAAATTTTACAAGAACCCAACGATACATCAAATTATACATATTTCATTGGACATTTTCATCGGATTTTGCAGTCAAATGAGTTAGTGCTTCCTAGAGACTATTTCTTTTCCATCTACCTTTTCTACAAATGCATTAAATTCTATCTCTTGAGACTCATATTGATCAATATAGTGGAAGAATTTAATTAGACCTTCATCATCATTGAACATCTGCCAGTTGTATATATTATCTAGGATAGCAAGTCTTGTTTTGAATTCAACTTCAATGATTTATGATAATGTAACATCATCTTGTTTGAGATCCATGTTAGCCAAGAGGTCTGCCAAATGTTATGTTATTAGATGTTTCAATCCAGTTTATTGAAAATGCATCAAATAATTCAATGGAGTCCGAAATTGCATTTTCTGTATTATTTTAATCTCTTTTTTTTTGACAAATACTTGCCTCTGACTTGAGAGACAATTATCTTATAATATTCATAAAATTCTAACAACTTAATCCCATGTCTCATAGCAATGTTCAAGCCTAGCAGTAATGCTTCATATTCAGCTATATTGTTGGTACATTCAAATTTCAACAAGAATGAATATGTCCTTCCAGAGGGTGAAATAAACACTATCCCAAATCCATTTCCATTTTTATTGAATTCCCCATAAAAATACATCTACCATATACCCATATCATCATGTTGGGCTTCTCTATCAATCGGTTCTATGTTTTGTAGTTCTGGTTGTGATTTTTCAATCCTAAAATTCCCAAGATCTATATCACAGAAACAATTTATCTGATTAAGATCAAAATTTTCTATGACATGTTCTGATATGGGTTCTCTACAGAGCTTGAATTCTCTCCCATTCACTAGTATGGTGGCATATGATAGGTCTAATTGGAGATTTCCACCTGGTGTTGTAGTCCATTTTTTAGATAGCAACATTCCTGTGTTGCCAAAAAGTGTATAATTTGCTTGATATGGGAATAATTGATGATAAATTGGACTTAATGAGGTCTTGATTTAGTGTTGTGAGGTATTTTACACATCCACACTAGGTCTTGAACCCTTGCAAATTGAATAAAATACATTTATTGATGTCTTGCAAGAGTGTTGTAACATATCTTCACACTTTTCTAGGACCATAATGTCACAATTCACCTAAATAACCTTACCAAGACCTATTTCAAAGTGTTGTAAAGTCTTGTAACAAAATTTCACACTTTCCTAGGCTTTTCATCAATATTTACACCTTTCTTATGCTTTAAATGGCCCCTTTATGCACTTGCATGCCTTAATTTAGTGTCTTGCTAAAGAAGAACTCGATAAAAAATATTTAATACATATTAATCTCCAACATCCACTAAAAATTTTCCAGGTGGACTAAGTCGCCACCTTGGGTGACTTATCTCATGTGGCACAAAAATCAAAATTAATTTGAATTTCTTTCAGGTTTTTATTCCCCAAGACCTAAGGTCGTCATGTGATGAGGTATTTTTCAGGAATTTAGGCATAATTGTGTATACATAAGGGTTTTCCCCCTCATTTTTTAGTCTCTTAACTCATCCTAATCCATAAATCATCATCATATTCTCAAGTCAAGCAAGCTAAGGTTTTATCATTTCAAGTCATCAAGATAGGTTCCAAGGATATTCAAGGGTAGATTCTTCAACTACTATTACAGAAATTCAAGATCAAACATCATGGAAAGTATCTAACTCCATTTTTGCATGCTTCATTACATTCTTTCTTCATTGGGTTTAGTTACCTACAAATGGGTTTGACCAAGGCAAACCCCCATGCCCTAACATCCAACATTTCTTCTTCTTGTCTTATATGCTTGCAGATTTAGGAACTTTAAGCATTTGAAGATCATTGAAGATAAGGTTGAAGACTCATTGAAGACATCTCTTTGTTGAACTAGCCAAAATATCAAATAAAAGTCACTTTAAGGCCCAAAGATTAGAGTTTCAGAAGCGGATACTTGTGGGAAACCAGAGTACAGACCTAGGGCTTTTGTTTCCACTTCCAAATTTTCATTAATTCAAAAGTGGACTAAGTCACCACTAGTGGCAACTTAGTCCCATTGAACCTATTTTTTAGAATTTTTTGTAGATTTGGATACCCATTTGGCTGAAATAGGCTCCATTGTAGTTTTTCCAAATTTTTTCCAAAAATGGACTAAGTCGCCCCACTTGGCGTAAATGTCCTGTTAGGCTTAAAATCAAAATTTCTATAATGTTAGAGTTGCTTCAATTCTATAATACACTTCCAGGTGCACACCTTTTGTCTTACAACTTTCTATTTGGTTTTATTTTCATTTCTAGGTCATTTAGTTCATGTTTGCATATCACAATGTGTTTTCTATCACTTCACATTCCTTAGATTTAGCATCAATAAGTTACTTATTTTATTTGTCTCTTACATTCATACATTGCATTTAGGCATACTACATCCCTCTTTACATTAACTTTGAGTGTATACATTAGCATTTTGGCCCACATCTCTCTCCTTTTAGGTGAAAAACCCTAGAAGTGCAAGAGAGAATTTGGTTTGCCAAAATCATTGTTTACAATTCCATAGTAGGGAGGAGTATCCACCATAGTGGTATCAGTCCTATATGTTTCCTCAAGGTATGATGGTAGTTTCAACCTTGCATCCCATATTACTCTGACCACTGGGACTAACCTATTATCCATGGCATAAAATTTTCCATAGGTATTATTTACCCACAATCCTAGTTCTTTCATGAAAGCCATATGCATGATGTTGATCACTGCCCCTGATTCAATCATGCAATATTTTACCAACTGGTTATTGAGTAATAGGGTGGTGTAGAATGGATCCACTTGAGAGGGATTCTTTGTAAACCTTTGGTGTTTTTGTGGTTTCTTTTTCCATGGTGTTAACCTTATTGGTCATGTCCTTGCCTTGATTCTACTATTTGTGGGGTGTGTTGGAAATTAACTTGAGGGAAGTATCTTTGTATTCATCTATCTTCATCGTCTCCATTAATAGCACCATCATCTTGATTTGGGTTAATGCTTAGGCAATATCAAATGAGGGGGTAGTGATTCCCTACTCTACCTTCTCTATCCTAGTAGACCTTTTACCTTTGGCATGACTTTTAACATTATCTCGAACCTTTTTCGATTTAACATTTATGGCCTCTTTTGGTGTGTTCTTCTAAGATCTTATCGGCTCCTCTTTCTTTTGGTAATTTGTGGCATTATCTTGGTGCTTCTTCTCTTTTATAAATGTGCTTGTAGGTGTCCCCTACCCTGCAACTATGGGTCTACTTAAATTGTAGCCATTTCTTTTAGCTGTTGCCATAGATTTCGCTATAATAGCTCTCTTTTCTTCCTCTATTGGTGTTTTCATTTGGAACTATGGTGTTGTATGATATGCATAAGCAATTTCTTCTTTATCCTCTTCTAGATCAGACAAAACTTCTTGCCCCAAATTAACATTATACCTCTGATTACTAACATCGTACTCATACCCTTCCTCAGAAGATGAGTATCCATCATTAGTTTCATGAGGGCCCCATCCCAACATATTTATGGTATGATCATCTCTATTATGTTCTTGGGACCATTCACCCTCTTTTAATGTTTGAGCCACTACGTAGTATTCTAGTGCATGTGGCATATCACATGCCAAACACCATGGTTTACTTTCCACCACATGTGCTTCATGTTTCTTCAAAGGATTTGGGGTATCTTTCTAGTTTCGTTTGTAATTGTTATCAACTAGCCTCCCATCCTTCCAATTGGTGTTGTATAACATGTCATGTAATATTGGTCTTTAATTCCTAAATTGGTTTTCTTTCCTACTTTGGCAGTTGTTGGGATTTTGTGGGATTCTATTGTTATCGCTTATACTAGTCATGGTTGCAGATTTTCTATTATTCTCAATATTTATAGCAGCTTTCTAGGCATCTACTAGGGTATTAGGAAATCTATTTCTGAGATCATATCCATCTTTTGGGTCAAATGCTTTTAAATAAATGGACAGATCTGCAGAGTCAATTATTTTAGATCCATGTGGTATTTTGTTGTTTACTTTAGAAAATATCTAATTGAAATAAAAAAAATAGATTTGTTTTGATGGTTTTTGATACTCATTAATTCATGTAGGGAAAACTATGGGGAACAATGATTTCCATACTACTCTAGGAATTGATTTTTAAAGTCTATTGAGGAAGTAATTGAGGTGTCAAGAAGGGTGTTAAACCAATCTCTAGCTTCTCCAGTCAAGGACATCATAAATAACCTCATGAGAACTTCTCCATGTCCTATACGAAGGTCCTGTACAAATGCATTAAATTTTCTTGTGTTCTTTGATTATGACTACATTGTTTTCTGAGAACTTAGGGACAACATTCCTTAAATCACTACCAATTGGACTTGAGCATGTTGGGCATCCAAATAAGTCCAAATGTCTATACATATTTGGGAGTTCTTGTGAATAAGGATTTTGATTAGGGTGGTTAGGTCAGTATTGAAATCCATATTGAGGTTGATGCACATGTTTTTGGATTTTTTTGGTGGGAGTACATACTACTATGCACATTTGGCAGAGGTACACAATGCTGATAGGGTGGGACATGTTGGCTAGGAGGTGAGTAAGTATTGGTTATGACTTGGGATGTGGTATTTGTATTTTGTGGGTGAAAACTTCATGGTGGTACACTTTGTTGTATGTAATTGGTGTTATTCAAATTTTTAGACACATTGTAATGTGTCCCTTTTGGGATGCTTGTATTCTATTGTGAGTTTTGGATATTACCTGTGGTTGCATGGCCACCTTGTTTATGGGGCAAGATATACTTTTAGTTTCTTCTTGTGTTTTGAGATTGTATTCCTTACCATTCCTGCTTCAGTTGACCCTCCTTTTCCCTAAGTTTGGCCAACCTATATTTATCTTCATAACCTTGTATTTCTTACTCTATTTCCCCAGAGGTATGTGTGTCTTCTAGAGGAGGATTATGAGTCTTTGTGGGAACCTTTTGTCCTATTGGTTCCCACTGAATTTCCTCATTGTTTTAGAGAGTCATTCTATAATCATATTCTTCTTTATTTTTGGTTTTTTTGTGTTCAAGTTGTGTTAGAAATTCATTAGAGTAGAGTTGAGTGTGTAAATTATTATGGTCCCTTGGTGGACATTATTTTTCATTGTGAAATTATGATCCTCCCAAAGGATCAAAAGTATTATACATATTTAAGGGTTATTACATGGTATCTTTTTTATCAACATGGTTCTATATAACCCTTGGATAACTTGATGTCATTTCTCCTATGTTGTTATTGACCTTTGGAGGTGTTGGTCCCTTCTTATCAGTCCACTTATTATCATTTTTCTTTGGACTTTCATTATGCAGATATCTTCTACCATCCATTTTGGATGATATTGTGATTCTTTGATGTTTATGGTCCAATATCTCTGATCTGATGTTCAACTTGTTAGTCATGCAATGATTTCAAGGATTTTGAATAGAGTTGCCACTTGCTTTTCTCAAAGAAGGAAATGTGAAGATCTTGATGTGATATTTATTGGTTATCCCAACATAGCCTCTTTAAATGTAATGAAGGTTTAACTATATAGACAAGGGTTTCTAAAAAAGGTGAATGACTCTATGAGGTGGGTCAGTCTACTACTAGATTTTTTTTGTTTGTTCTCTAGTAAAGTCGCTAATCTGTTAGGTCTCAAAAATGCAAGATGTAAATACTAAGAGGATGTCAGGCTTTATGATCAAACTTACAATGTTTTTGAACTAATGAATAGAATTAACCTATTTGGTTGATGATTCCATACACTTGAGCCTCTACTAAACCTAGGTGGGTGGACCTTAATGATTGAAGAATATTTGAGAAAGATGTTTGACTTAATTAGGTTTTGAGTATCTACCCACAATGGCATAAAGTGTGGAATAGATGAAGGCTTGTTAACTACTACTCCTAGTACTGAAATTGAAAATGTGAAGATATAAGTAAGATTTTGTAGATTTTGAAATGTAATGGATGTGACCAATGCCTACTCCTATTGGGATAATGGTGTCAAAAGGTGAATGATATTTTTCCTACTTACTGGATATAATTTAGACTATTTGGCACTTATTAATTTTTACACCTTGTGTAAACATGTAGGAATGTAATTATCAAACTCTTTTTGATCCAAGTGGTTTTTATTAGGTTACTATGATTAATCGATAGGGAATTTTAATCCTTTAGAGGAATCAATCAATTAAATTGCAAAGAAACAAAATATGTGCTCTGACAAATACAAATGGATTTCTTATTTGAATAACAAGATAAAATTGAGTTGGAGATAGTATGACAATTTTAGTGATTATATGACTCTTCTTACCGATCCAAATAACACTTCCAAATTACCATGATCTTATTAAAAGGATAGTTAATTCTTTGAAAGAAACCAATTAATGAAACCACACAAGAAAAACAAATGCGTTGTGATAAATTGAGCTTTGATACATCAACTTAAATAATATGGAAGTAGTAGATTGGAGACAACCAAATAATTAGAAAATAACAACAAACCATTGACACCAGTGTTGGGATATTAATTATCTTCCTCCATTCTTATATTACTTCAAAATGATGAAGATAATATATGAAAGCCTTCTTTTCTATGAAAATAATATACTTCAAATGCTACTGCTATAATAATATTAATCTATCTTCTTCATTAGGCCTTGGTTTCCCATTTTATATGAAAGAAGCAACAATCTTCAGGCCTTTTACAAAAAATCATGTTACTTGGTAACTAATTTTTTTTTTTAAAACTTCATTAAACATAAACATAAACATGAAATATTTAGATGTTCGCAGGTAGATGCACCATGATCTGTTAATCTTCAACAGCCACCTATGATCATTGAAGATCTGTTCAAGGTCCATACTCCATGATATTGCATTAGATACCACAAGACTTTGTTACCTTGTATTCCTCGTTTGGTTCATGCAATAAATAGGTTGATCTTTGATAAATGTTCAATATATCCCAAATTTTCATAAGTTTTTGCATTACTGATGATGTCTTTCATTGCATATTCCAAATCAAAGATCCATCCCAATTGTACATGTGTTTTTTCTAGCACCTCCTCTTCATCATTAACTTCATCTAGGGCCATCGATAGATACTGAGATATTTCACCTTTCCACACATCTTGATACTTCAATTCTCCTTCATCAATGAAGTGTCAAAGGGCCATACTTAATGGATGATTGAAATCACTCGATTTCTATGTTAGTACATTGTGGAAATGATCATGCATTTTCACCAACTCTTGGTACTCCTATATCATATGTTCACCACCATCCCCTTTGGATTTCATTTGTTCCTCTACTTCCTTCATTATGTTGCCTAATCTACCATACTCTTGGAAGGCTATGAATGTCTTACTATGGATAATCCAGACCTTGTCGAAATTCTCAAGCATCTTGGTGAATATATTGCAGACCAATTCTGATACCACCTCAAATGTAGTAGTTTTTAATTATTTCTTTAATTCCTCCTATTTTTAATAGTTTATTTCATATTTCTACTTCCAATATGTAGTTTCATACATTGCTTCAAGTACTCTCCTTTCACATTCCACTAGTGGTGATTAAAGGCCTAAAGAGGAAGGTAGTTTATCTCTTTAATTGATTACATCTCATTTCAATCTTCCATTTTCATTGATCAACCCCTTATTATCTCTGATTAGCTTATTAATCTAAGCCTTGGTAAACTTAGCAACATTTAAATTTAGTTCAACTTGCTTGGTAGTGTCTGTGTCCCCTACTCTTTGTACTAAAAGGTGACCAAAGACTTGATCAGGATTATCAATAAGAGAAGGGATCTTCCCTGGTGGGTAAAAGGCCCAAATCTGTAAAGTGGTATTTTTAAGAGTATACCCTAATCTGGTGTAGATCTTTTCACTAGCATCATCTGTTAACTGCAAATTTTTGTTTTCTCTCTTCATGAAACTTTCAAAGACTATGGCTGAACTAATATCCCACCCCGAAAGGAGCATGACCGCTACTTCTTATAGCAACTCCCTTCCTCTTTCAGGGATGATGTTTTCCATTTCCTTATCAACTTCATTTTGAAGCTCTTTTAAGGAATCTTCTTCTTGCTCAATGCTAATCTCTTTTATATTTTCTCCCATCATTCTTCCCTTGTATTCATAAATGAAGGTTTTAAACTCAGGAGTTTGAACAAATGCATCATCTACAATGAACTCCTAGCTTGCATGATGTCTTAAATCATCAAATAGTTTGACAAAGGCCTAAAATGTGATCAAACACTTTTTTGGTGGTATTTCATATAGGGGAATGGAAGGAGTAGTAATCTGTGTGACCTCATCCTCTTCTTCAATTCCACCCTCAATAATGATAGGAGTGTCAGCTAAGAAGATGACATTCAGAGTGGGCTTAGTGACTCAAGGGTTTGATATTCTCGGCTTGTATCCTCATGCAAGCACCTCTCCTTTTCTCAAAAGCTACAAGTGGTATGTCCTTGGTAAAATCTACTTCATACAAAAGCAACTACTCAACTTTGTCCATGGGATCCAATATTTGATGAAAGGAATCTATCTATGTTGGATCATGGCTTTTCCTCCATGATTTTTCTTTCACTATCTTGTTCTACATATCCTTTCTCATCATTTCTTCAGTCTCATCACAATTTCTAATAACATCATCTACAAAAAATACATGTTAATACCTTTTTAATTTTTGTGTCATCTTGGCATTATGAATAAAATGCTCAGGGTCAAACTTCTCCCTTTTTATCTCTTAGTGGCATGCCATAGTAATCTATTTAACTGCCAATTGAATCATACCCTTTATTAGAAATGATGATGAAGTCACCAAAACATAAAGTATAAGGCATGAGAGACTATCTTTTATAGCTCTTAAGATGCATATAGTCTTAATAGGCCAATTTCCTCATAATTTCCAAGTATACATCCCTATCAGACACTATTCTAGGTAGAAGGAATGGGGCTACCTCAAATTCATAGACTCTTATTATAGTGTAATCTTTATATACATACCAGTCCCCCCAATTGTTATTTACCTTCCCTTCATGGTTTTTCTCTTTTGGTCTGAGGAATTTCTGAATTTCTAGAGACAAGTTCTAATCACAATTGTGGTCAACCAATCTATATAGGGGTTTCACAAAATACTCTTGAAAATACTAATAGTGAGACCTCCCACATTTTCTATCCCATATAGAGGTCCAAATTTGGATTGGTCTCATGTTTTCATCATAATCCAAATATTTATTCCTTAACTCCTCTTGCCACATGCTCATTGCTTATCCTTCATACAATATCATATGCATAAGTAGGGAGTATTGTCTAAAATTGATAGCATCACTATTGTTTTTGATAGAAGCTAGTGAGGTATTGATAACCTTAGATAAGTACTATGCATAGTTATATGGCCTAGCATCTTGGATTTGGACATTTGATACTAAAACCATGAGATCTATGACCATTGCAATAGGAGCATATACTCCTAAGACCTGGCCAGTTGAATAATAGGTATACTGGCAGTACTCCTTGAATATATCCATAGAAAATGGGGGTTTCTCATCACTAGAGAATTTTTGAAGTTGGTTTCCTACATCCCTGGGTCTATTTAAAGGTAATTTCCATCTCTTGTAGCTTGTGTCCATGGTTTGATACTCTTCCAAAAGATCCCTTATCCTTAGTGGTGTTTTTGTGGATGCATCTAATTGAAAGATCAGTGAGATATAATCTCTTGTTATGAGGATAAACTGTGAGTCGTCATGAGAATTAATTGACCTTGTTCTAGGGTTATAGTTTTTAGCCAACACCTTAATTAACTCCACATTGGAAAATACATTAGGAATTACAATTTTTCTAAGTTCATGTTTCATGGATTTGATATGGGTTTGTGCCTATATTTCTTCCTGTAATGATATATAAATAGTTCGTACCCTTGTTGTGGAGTCCACACATCTCCTAGGTTCTTATGTTTATCTTCCAATTTATCACATGAGGGTTTCAATTGGGTTGTCCTGGATTTTAGCCGAGAACCAAGACATTTTCTGATTAATTCTTGATTTAGTGGCCTAGTCTCAATTTTCTGTCTTTTCACTTTTGATTTCTCAAGTGTTTTTTCCATGTTTAAAACCCTATCTTCATTGTACTTCAAACAAGCATTGATAAAATATCTTTTGCTAGGCCTCAAATACATGAATCAATGTCATCATGTCTGAACTACTCACTATCACTGAAGCCCACATCCTCAATTTTTAGCTATAATTCATTGAGATTTCAAGATCTTATGAGTAAGATATATCAAGATTTAGCATACTTCCATCAACTTTGGTTCATAAATGACACTTATGCCACCTTTCTAATCAATAGTAGCATTAATGTTAGTTATCTCCTCAAAAGCCTCACCAATCATGTCAACCAGGTGATAAATCATTTCACCACATCAAAGAGACTTTCATTAATATCTTCTCCCTTCGACATTTTTTTTCCTTTTGATTCCTTTTCGGAGTTTCAAAGAGACATTTGAGTTTTTTTCTTTGATACCTTAAAGTCTATTCGACAACTTTACCTTGGGCTTCTACTATATTTCCTTATTTCCATTTTCATTATTAGAATTTTGGTGAGACCCATGACCATCTCCCTTTGATAAGCCTATGTCTCTTCGATATACCAATATTCTTTCGTTTATCAATGCTTTTGTAGAGACCTTTATTTATGTCTTCCTGATGTGAGTTTCTCTCTCTGATATCCCTTGTCTTTCACTTTTTATTTTAGAGTTTCAAAGAGACTTATCATTACCTCTCTTCGATGTCCCATAATCTCCTTGAAAGTGTTGCCTTACTGCCATGTTCCTATTCTCAGGAGATTGAAGAGACTTTTTTCAATGTCTTCTTGACACAATCTTATCTCTTTGACATTCCTTTCTTAGTCATTCTTGTGGTGTCTAGTGCAAGAGCACCATTAAACAAGTTTAGTTCATTTAAGGTTTTGAGATCCAGGCTTCATAAGTCTTTGAGTTTTGAAAATAAGGTCTATAAGACCATATGATGATGTAATAAGTAATTTTTGATGAATTTTAGGTGTCTAGGAGGTAGAGTTTTCAAGGAGTGCAAAAAGTGCTAAATTGTCAAATTGAAATAATGTAAGGTTTTAAAAAAGCATTATAGAGGGAGATCAATGGTCAGAAGAGTTTAAAATTTTGTTGGGGAAGTTGAAACAATTATTTTTGGTGGAAAAAATTATAAAATTTCTTGTAGAACTCGAAAGGAGGTTGTTGTAACTATTTTGAAGATTGAAAATTGAAATAAAGTCTATTTTTTCTCCATTTTCTTGTATATCCTGTTGTAGCAGAATTTGTACGGACCCGCACAACATCATTTTGTTCCATTTATTTGTGGATTATCATATTATATTGTATCTTCTTTCATTTGGATCAATCTTGTGGAATTTTCATTGAACTTTGTGCATTTTAGAGACAAACTTCTCCAATAGGCCAAAAAATAGGTTATTTGGGGTTTTGAAGTCTTAAGCATGCATTGAACCCATTCCACCTTTCTATCTAATTTGTTTCTTGGTGGAATGGGTATATTCTATTAGGAGAAAGGTGTGAGAATGGTAGATAGGAATAGGGGAGGTCTGGAAATGAATTAGGTGTGAAGCCCTATGAGTGAGTTTTGAGTTTTCCTTATGGAAAGATAGGTTTTAGTGAGTGAAATTGAGTTTTTCAATTGGGAAGCATAATTTTATGATGTATTAAGCTTGATAAGAATATTTAGGGTTTTTTTGAAGAGGTGTTTAGTTTTGGAAAGGTGGGGAAGTGTGAGAACCAATAAACCCTAGGGTTTCTAGGCCTAGGAAAAGGTTTTTGAGATTTGGCTATAGGATGTTTGAATTTCTGAGATCTAATTGAGGAATCTATGGCATTGAAACATTTTAATTGCTTCCCCAAAGTTTTAGAGAGTTTGAAAAGTCTAGAGAGTAGCCCTTTGTAAAAGAGGGCTAATTTGAGCCCTAAAAAGTGTAGAATCCCTAATTTGAGTGATTTGGTTCAAAGGAGTGAAATGTGATCTAAGAGTATGTTGTTGAATGTATAAATAGGTCCCTGAAGTGAGTCAAGTTTTGGCTTGAAAGGGTATGAGAGTGGAGTTATACCTGATTGAGTAGTTTGTCAATGCTACAAGGGAAAGAGTGAGTTTGGGTGAATTGAAGAGATTTGGATGAGTTTGAGATTTGATAATTGTTATTTTTGTTTGGAATTGTGTCAAGTGAGTTTGGAGGACCTCCCCTTTTGCATAAAAGTGGTATCAGAGCAAGGAAGTAGTTCCTTGAAGAAGAAAGTTGCAAATTGTGAAAGATTGGAAGGTGAAGAGGCAAGATTGTGAAGATGCCTCGAAAGGGAAAGAATACAACAAATGAGATGAATGATTTGAAGAATTAGTATATTAAAGAGATTAGAGAATTGAAAGAGAGATTGGAAGCATTAGAAACCAATAAGAGAATAGATGGAGTTGAGAGCAGTGAATCAAAGGAAGAAGATGATGAAGATTTTGAAGATGTTGAAGAAGAACTTGATCCTAAAGACCAGAGAATGGCCAAGTTGATAAAGTCAATAAAAGGTGACAAATACAAGATAAAAATTGATGTATACAGTTTGGAGGAAATTTGAATGAAGAGGAATTGTTAGATTGGATAGCTTCTTTGGATAAATATTTTGAATGTAAAGATATTCTAGAAGAACAGGGAGTGAAGATTGCCAAAACAAAGCTTAAGGATCATGCACTTGTATGGTGGGATTATCTACAGTCAGAGAGAAGGAAACAAGGAAATTCCAAGATTGTGGATTGGGACAATATGGTGGCTAAGTGAAAAGGTGAGTTTCTCCCTTTAGATTATCAAATTCATATGTTTAAGTAGTTGCAAAATTTGAGACAAAAGGAAATGGATGTAATTTCATACACTAAATAATTTTATAAGTTGATTATGAGGTCTAACCACAATGAAAATGAAGATGAGAAAATTTATAGGTACTTGGGTTGTTTGAGAATGAATATACAAGATGAGTTGGCTTTGACTAATCCTAGAAATGTAGAGGAATGTTACAAAATGGCATTGAACGCTAAAGAGAAGGTAAAGATAAGACAAGAGAAAATAGTAAAAGGAAGAGGCAGCACAATGAGAGGAAGATGATCTTTTTCTACTCCAAGGAAAGCAACTAAAAATCAAGAAGAACCAAGCAAAAGAGATGAACAAGTTGTTGATTTTAGAGGTGGATAAAGAGGCACAAGGGGAAGATTTGATGGTGGAAGAAACTCTTAACACTTTTGTATGTATATTTTTATCATTGTCAAGAATATGGACATCTTGTTTGGAAGTGCCTTGAGAAGGATAGTTGATCAACAAGTGGAGAAAGAAAACTAGATAAAAGAGCCCAAATAATCCAAGAAGATGAAGATGAAAGTAGTTCAAGTTAAAAAAAATTGATTGCAAGGGATGAAGTTGGTGAAATGTTGATGATGAAGAAACACATATTGAAGACCGCAAAGGAGGAAGAGCTACTTCAAAGAAAGGGTTTATTCAGGACAACCTGCAAGTGTAGAAACAAGGTATGCAAAGTCATTATTGATTTACGTTGTACAAATAATATTGTGTCTAATGAGATGGTAGAGAAATTGCATTTGCAAAGAGTACCTAGAAAAAAGCCATAATGTGCCATGGGTTAGTGAAAACCAGTCCTTGATGGTGAGTGAACAAGCAATGGTTGAGTTTCAAATAGGTCCATATAAAGATGAAGTGTTATGTGATATACTACCCATGAGTTGTTGTCATTTATTGTTGGGAAGGCGCTAGTAGTTTGACAGGTTAGCCTTGCATAATGGTAGAAAAAACACATACACCATAGAAAAATATGGGAGAGAGTTTATTTTAACTCCATTGGTTGAGGGCCTAGAAGAGTATGGTGAGATCATTATGTTTGGGAGAAAAGAATGTGAGAAATTAGATAAAGGAAAGAATGTTGATTTGGCAGCCAATACTAGGTATGATGAAGATAGGATAGTAAGAAGAAAGCATGAGAATGATTTGCAGACAGATGTGGGGAAAAATAATGTTTTTGTTTGGCAAAAGAAAGTTGATGGTAACAAGTTTCATACTGGTAAAGTACAGAGTGAGGGTAAAGGGCCTTTGAAAAGGAAATAACATAGTGATAGCATCATGGTTGGGGAAGTTGAATGCCCTATAACATAGAACAAAACAAGAAGATAGTAAAGAGGTGAAATCATAGTGGTTGATGGAATTGGTGATATAGTAGAAAAGAAGACAGTGGTTTGTAATAAGAAAAAGATAGTGAAAGGTGAAGTTGTGGCAGTGATTGATGGCATTAGGAATACAATGAAAAAAAGGATAGGGATTAGTGATGATGTTGATGTGACAGAGACTATTGGTATAGAGAAGAAGCATTTAAAATTTGATAGTATAGAAGTTTCTGAGATAGAAAAGAAAATGGAAAGGAAGGAAAAGGTTTGTGAAAATGTTTGGATAGTGAAAAAATTAGGTACATGTATGATAGAGGTAATAAGGTCTAATAGAATAGTTGATAAAGATGAAAGTACAGATTTGACAGTGATAATTGATGATACAAAAGTTTCTATGTTGGAAAGTGAAAAAATGCAGACAAGAGAACTAGTGGACATTGGATGAAGCATGAGGAACAGAGGAGAGTAATGGCAGATGATGAAGGGAATAATATAGATATACATCAAGTTGTGACATGAAGAATTGAAGGTGGAAAAGTGGAAAGGCACCCCACAATTTAGAGAGAATAGTTGCAGCAAAGAGAAAGTGAATACCAAGATGCCAAAAATAGTGAAGAGACAAAGGAACTTGACAAAGGAAATCAAAGAGTACAAGGGCATGAAGGATACAAAGGAGGACATGTGACATTCATCTTTCCAAGAGACTTGGAAAAGCTTCAAGCTGGGGTGTATGGTGCAGGAGCACCATTAAACAAGTTTAGTTTATTTAAGGTTTTGAGATCTAGGCTTTAGAATTTTTTGAGTTTTTTTTAAATAAGGTCTATAAGACCATATGATGATGTAATAATTCATTTTTGATGAAGTTTAGGTGTATAGGTGGTAGAGGTTTCAAGGAGTGCAAAAAGTGTTAAATTGTCAAATTGAAATAATGTAAGGTTTTAAAAATGCTTTATAGAGGGAGACCAACAGTCACAAGAGTTTAAAAGTTTGTTGAGGAAGTTGAAACAATTTTTTTTGGTAGGAAACATTATAAAACTTCTTGTAGAACTCAAAAGGAGGTTGTTGAAACTATTTTGAAGATTGAAGATTGAAATAAAGTTTTATTTTTCTCCATTTTCCTATATTTCTTGTTGTATCAACATTTGTACAGACTCGTACAACATCATTTTGTTCCATTTATTTGTGGATTAGCATAGTATATTGTATCTTCTTTCATTTGGATCAATTTTGAGGAATTTTCATTGAACTTTGTGCATTTTAGAGACAAACTTCCCCAACCGGCCATAGAACAAGGTATTTGGGGTTTTTAAGTCTTAAGCATGCATTGAACCCATTCCACCTTTTTGTTTGATCTATTTCTTGGTGGAATGGGTATATTATATTAGGGTAAAGGTGTGATAATGGTATATAGGAATAGGGGAGGTCTGGAAATGAATTGGGTGTGAAGCGCTATGAGTGAATTTTGAGTTTTCCTTATGAAAAGAGAGGTTTTAGTGAGTGAAATTGAGTTTTTGAATTGGGTAGCATAATTTTATGATTTATTAAGCTTGATAAGATTGTTGAGGGTTTTTTTGAAGAAGTGTTGAGTTTTGGAAAGGTAGGGAAGCGCGAGAACCAATAAACCCAGGGTTTCTAGGCCTAGGAAGAGGGTTTTGAGATTTGGCTATAGGATGTTTGAATTTCTAAGATCTAATTGAGGAATATATGGTTTTGAAACATTTGAATTGCTTCCCCAAAGTTTCAAAGAGTTTTGAAAAGTCTAGAGAGTAGTCCCTTTGTAAAAGAGGGCTAATTTGAGCCCTAAAAAGCGTAGAATCCCTAATTTGAATGATTTGGTTCAAAGGAGTCAAGTGTGATCTTAGAGTATGTTGTTGAATATCTAAATGGGTCCCTGAAGTGAGTCAAGTTGTGCTCTAAAAGGGTGTGAGAGTGGAGCTATACCCGATTGATTAGTTTGTCAATGCTACAAGGGAAAGAGTGAGTTTGGGTGAATTGAAGAGATTTGGATGAGTTTGTGATTTGAAAATTGTTATTGTTGTTTGGAATTGTGTAAAGTGAGTTTGTAGGACCTCCCCTATTGCATTAGTGTCAAAGAGACTTCTTCATTTCTTATCCTAATAAATTCATGTCTCTTCAAAATTGTTTGAATTCACTAGTTGTCCATTATCTATTATATGATAATCTTTAATGTCTAAGAGATGGCTTTCTATTTCCTGAATGCCAATATGGTTTAGCACCCTTATAATATCAATGTTTCTTTGTACTGTATTTTGTCGGAGAGACAAGATGACTTTTCACTCTAAGATACCTAAGTGCATCAAGATATTTTCGTTTGGGTTGTCAGAGAGACATCTGAGTATATCACTTCAAAGCATGGTGGTCTTGTCAATATTTTTGTGTTGGATTCATTATTAATTTGTTGGGGAGACTACAGTGAAACTCTCCTGCAGATGGCATTGTTCTAGTGAAATGGGTTCTTGGTAATGGACTTAAGGAAATGCCTATGGGGAGGGTGATTTTGAATGATAATGAATTTTATTAGATCGGGTTAGGGAGACTATAGTTCTATCATTTTAAGCTTATTTATACAAAAATGATGGTTTTGAGGGTGGATGTGTATGGTGTATAATACAGTGGTTATACTGAAGTGGCTAAAATTAATGAAAATTTGGGGTTGAATTTTGGTTCCAATAGTAGCTTCGATTGGGGATGGATGGTTGTGAGGTCATTGCAAGAATTCAAAGCTACTCTGGGATGCAGACCATGGGTGAGGTGGTACGAAAAAAGTAAAAAGGGGATCCTAAAACTACTATGCATGGAATCAAATTTCTTTTATGAAAATAAATGCTTCAAGAATTGTCCATGCACTGACAATTCTTGACTTTCTCCCACCATGTTTTGCAAATAGTATGAGTCTTCCCCACACTTATCAATGATGATAAATGATCCAAGCCATAAGGCCTCAAATTTCCCATGTTTTTCTTTTCTCCTATCCCCTGACATTCCACATGAGAACCATATCCCCTATTTGAAACTTTCTTTCTTTGGCTCTCCTATAAAATAGGTATTTCATTTGTGACTGCAATTTTTTATTCTACTCTTATGCTAGATGGTTGACTTCAACATATTATACCAACTATTCCATTCTATCCTCCATAGGTTTTGAGATATCTAATTCATCCTATAATATAAACTTGTATACTAGTAAAAGGTTTTGTAAAGGCATCCTTGCTTGGGTTCCATATGTTGCAAGTATGATTGAGTATGATGGTGTTGTCATTAATGTTGTCATTGATGTCAACACAGTATAGGTTGTTGTAGAGAAAGGAAACAAGTGATTGAAGGTTGTGCATGTATATTTGAGATACTGTAGATATTTTTTTAGTACATGGATCTATCCTTATCATGTTGCAGGTGTGCGGATATGATTATTTACCAAGTTCTTTTGAGAAATAGTGAAGAAAAAATTGTGTGTGTGCTCAAAATCTGATCTAGTTTGTACTGTACATTTCTTCTGTGTTAATCATATGCTTGTGTGGATCTAAAGTGTTGTTTATGGGAATCTGTTGGTGATATATCCTAGTTTATAGTTTCTAGTTTGATGAAGAGTGAAAGTTGTGTTCACTAGTGTGTGAACTAGTTTCATAGAGTTGTTTTTTTGTGGACTAGGAGAAATGTTTCTACTCCGTAGTCCTCCGTTGGTTTATTTATGGTCTTGTGGATCTAGAAGAAGCCTTTAAATGGTGTCATTTGTGTTCTATCAAAGATGTTTGTGGTTTGGTGCTCCAAAAGAATGGTTTCAAAATTACTGTGTGTTTGTATAGTTTGGATGGATTGATGGAAGGTATTATGTGTATGAGGGTTGTTGCATTTGTTGGGGATGAATCTGAAGGTATCTAAGTTGTGTTCTAGTGTATTTTGAAGTATTTTCAATGGTCCACATGTTATCATGTCGTTGTGGAAGCGTGTACTTCAAAGTTCATTTGTGTTTTCATTAGATATGGCTGACCTGGTGTCTACACATCATGCAAAGGATAAGTATCAATTAAGGAAGCATGTGATTGATCCAAGATGTTGTTTTGGGTCTTGGTTAAGTGCTGGTTTGGTCTTCTCTCATTCTCTTCCACCACAAAAATGTTGAGTTACCAACCTAATTTGAATTTGTAAAATGAAGCTTGTGTAGCCAACCTTGGAGATATTTTCTAAGGTTGAAGATGGTATAAATAAAATTCGAGATGTTATGGATTGAATGTATTGATATGCCACAAGTGTGAGAAGCAAGAGTGTGTGAAAGTGAATCGAGGTAGCAATACTTTAATGTGTTAGACTCCTGAAAGCAGTGAACTAATGGTGTCTACAATATTTTGATCAAAGCTGCAGATGTGTGTAATTTGTTGTGGTGTATTTTTCTATTATCTTTTTGTATTTGTAGGTAGAGAACCTCCTATTTGGAAAGTGAGTCCCATCTGTAGGTAGTGATCCTTTTATCTAGATATAGAGTCTTTTTGGGTAGTGAGCCCTTTGGCAGTGAGCCTCTTTGAAATTAGTTTTGCTATAACTTTATATTGTGAGTTAATCCTCACCATGGTTTTTCCCTTATTGGTTTTTCCACATAAATATGGTGTTTCTTATGTTGATATTGTTCTCTATTATTTGCATTTTATGTTCATACTTAATAAAAAAATAAAGTGGATTTGAAGTTGATAAGTTTTTGAGATTTGTGGTTAAGATTGGTGACAACTAATTCACCCCCCCTCTCAGTTATCTTGCACCTTTCCATAATTGGTATGAGAGCTTTAGTTCCTTGGAGAAGAGATTAGCCAATTGAGGTAGATACGATGGCACATAAATTGTCAATCCTTATGTTTGATGGATCTGACTACAGTGACTAGAAAGTGTAGATGAGAGGTTACTTGATCTCTCTTAGTTACAAGACCTGGAAATCTATTGAGACAAAATGTATTGCACTGACAAGTGGTCCTTATTCTGTAGATGATATTTCTACCTATAAGGAAAATGAAAAAGAAAGGTATGTAATCTATAGTGCTTTATCTAAGAATGAGCAGAAAAAGGTTATTTCTTTGGGCACTACTTATGAAGTTTGGAAAAATTTGGAAGATATCTATGAAGGAAATGATAGAGTGAAATTATCAAAGAATCTAACAGCTAAGCGTAGATATGAAAACTTGAAAATGGAAGAAGGTGAAGATATTGTAAGCTATTTTTAGAGGGTTGACATTACAGTGAATGAAGTTAAAAATCAAGGTGGTACTCTAATAGATAAAGATGTAATGGACAATATTTTGATGACTCTACCAGAGAGTTATAGTGATAAAGTATTAGCCATTGAGGAAGTGTATGATCTTAAGAAGTTCACTAAAGAAAAACTATTTGGCACCTTGACCACATTTGAAATGAGGAAATTTGGAAAGGAAAAGGAGAAAATAGAAACAACCTTAAAAGCCACTAAGACAAAAGATGATCTAGATAGTGAAGGTTTAGAAGAGCTGGAAGAAAACTTTCCAAGGAAGTTGTAGAAAGGTACTCGTAAGTACAAAGGTATGTTACCTTTTAAATGTTTTAGTTGTGGAAATATTGGTCACTATGCTTTGAGATGTCCAAATAGAGTTGTACACAAGAACATAAATAATAAAGACAAAAAGGATAATAAGTTCAAGAGATTGTATTATGTTAGAGAAGATGTTGGAATTTCTGATGATGAATCTGATTTTGAGGGATATAATGATGAATGCTTGTTTCTATCCTTAGAGAATAAATCTGTGTCCACTAACTCTGGAATATGTGCAAGGGAAAGTGGTCCAAAGAACAAGAAAGATGAGATGGAAGGTACTCTAGTTATTTCCTTTCATGCTAGACAAGATGAAGACTATTGAGTGATTGATAGTGGTTGCTCAAATCACATGAATAGAGACAAATGTAAGTTCACTAAACTTGAAAATTATGGTGGTGGATTAGTCATGTTTGGATATGATTCTTGTGCAAAGTTTGTTGGAAAAGGAACAATTAGTTTTGATGGAAAATACAATATTGATGATGTCTATTATGTTAAGGGGTTAAGTAATAAAATTTTGAGTGTTGGAAAAATGTGTAGTAAAGGATTCAAGCTTGTGTTTCAGGATAACACTTGTGAGATCAGAAAGGGGTCTGAAACTATGGTTGCTATAGGAAGAAGAACATGTGGAAACATTTATGAACTTAAGGGTGTTGATGGTTAGTGTCTTGTATCTCAAGTTAATGAAAGTTGGCTATGGCACTAGAGGATTGGACATGTAAACTTTGATAATCTAATTAGTATTAGTTCAAGAGAAGTTTTCCAAGATCTACCTAAAATCACAAATCCTACCAATACTATTTGCAGAAGTTGTTAGTTGGGAAAAAAACAAGATGCAACTTTAAAGGAAAAGAGCAATCAACTACCAAAATGCTGGAATTGATTCATACAAACCTCTGTGGTCCCACAAGAATAGGAAGTCTTAATGGTGACATGTATTTCATGCTCCTTATTGATTATTATTTGAGAATGATATGGGTTACTTTTCTTAGGGAGAAATCTCAAGCTCTAGATAGATTCAAAGTGTTCAAGGCCAAGGTAGAGAATGAAGTGAACCTAATAATCAAATGTTTAAGGTCAGATAGAGGTGGATAATTCACTTCCAATGATTTTAATACATTTTGTGAAGAGCATGGCATAAAAGACATTTTTCTACTCCTAGAACTCCTCAACAAAATGGAGTTATTGAGAGGAAGAACTAAATTGTTCAAGAGGCTACAAGGACTATGATGAAAGAGACAAATGTACCTGATGTATACTAGAGAGAAGAAATCCACACTACTGTTTATATTTTTAACAGAGTTCATATTAGAGGTAACAACACAAATACTCCTTATGAGCTGTGGACTAGAAATATTCCCACTGTTAAGTACTTTAAGGTGTTTGGAAGCAGATGTTATATTAAAAGAGATGATGAGAACCTTGGAAGGTTTGATGCAAGATTTTATGAAGGTATTTTCCTTGGATATTCAACTAATAACAAAGCTTATAGATGCTTCAATAAAAGATCGAGGAAGATTGTTGAGAGTGCAAATATAAAAGTTGATGAAGATATGCATAGACAAGTTGAGATAAGTGAAGTTGAACTAGATGAACCTATCTAAAAACAAGTACAAGAAGAGAATAAGGAAGAATAAGCTTTTGAACCTACTCCTAAGACCCCAAAATATGTATAGAAGAATCATCCTGAAGAAAAGATAATTGGAGATATAAGTGAAGGTGTAAAGACAAGAAAAAAAGTGGTAGTAGCTGAGGTAAATCTATGTTTACTTTCCAAGATAGAACCTAAATTAGTGTGTGAACCATGCAAGGATGAAAATTGGGTTAGAGCAATGAAAGAAGAGTTGCATTAGATAGGGAAGAATCAGACACGGGAATTGGTTCCTAGACTTGTAAACAAGAACATAATTGTTTCAAAGTGGGTGTTCATGAATAAGATGAATGAGAATGGTGAAGTAAGAAACAAAGAAAAACTTGTGTGAAAATGTTATTCACAGGTTGAAGGAATAGACTTTGAGGATACATTTTCCCCAGTGGAAAGAATGGAGACCATTCATATGTTTTTGGATTTTTTTGCTAATAAATATTTCAAGGTATATCATATGGATGTTAAGTCTACATTCCCAAATGGAGAATTGGAAGAGGAAGTGCAAATTGAACAGTTAGAGGGATTTCAGTTATCAGATAACTAGACATGGTCTGTAAGTTGAAAAAGGCACTATATGGACTTAAATAGGCTCCCAGAGCATGGTATGCAAGGTTGGACAAATATTTGACACAAGGGTTCAATAAAGGCTACATAGAAAAATATATTTATTTCAAGGTGGAAGGAAACAAAATGTTGATAGTGGTTGTGTATGTTGATGATATCATTTTTGGAGGAAATAAGGGTATGTGCAAGAGATTTGTAGAGGAGATGCAAAAGGAGTTTGAGATATCTATGATTGGTGAGTTGAATTTTTTTCTTGGACTTCAAGTAAATCAAACTGATAAGGGCATATTCATTTCACAATAAAATTATGTCAAAGAGTTGTTGAAGAAGTTTGGAATGGATGACTCCAAACTGGTCTGTACCCCTATGGTGACTAGATGCAAACTAAGTAAGAATGACGAATCTCCTAAAGTTGCTCAAAGCATGTATAGATCTATGATTGGTGGACTATTGTATCTTACTGCTGCTAGACTGAATATCATGCATGTAGTATGTTTGGTTGCCAAATTTTAAGCAGAACCTAAAGAAGCACATGTTATAGTTGTGTAAAGGATATTTAGATATCTAGAAGGCACTCTAAATTATGGCCTGTGGTATCCTAAGGATACTGATTTCACTTTGAGTGCTTACACTGATGTAGATTGGGCTGGTTGTGTGGATGAATGGAAGAGTACAAGTGGTGGTGCATTCTTTCTTGTAGACAGATTGGTTTCATGGCTAAGCAAGAAACATGATTAATTTTCTTTGTCCACTGTAGAAGCTGAGTACATTGCTACAACATTTTGCTATACACAAGTTTTGTAGATGAAGCAAACATTGAAGGATATAGGAGTGATATTTGATGATCCTATCCCTATCTTCTATTATGAAAAAAGTGCAATAAATATTTCAAAGAATACGGTAATGCATTCAAGGACAAAGCACATATCTATTAGATACCATTTATTGAGAGAAAAGGTATTGGAGAATGAATTCGGGCTATAATATGTGCCTACAAAGGATCAAATTGTTGAAATATTTACTAAGGCTCTTCTGAAGGATACTTTTGAGTATCTTAGGGAGAATTTGGGTGTTATTGCCCCTCCTTTGAAGTAGGTGCACATGGATGTGCATCAGTTTAGTGGATCTATAAATTCTACATTTTTTTGGACTAATGACTAAGGTCTACTCCGCAGGGGGAGTAGGAAGTTTCATTGTTATAGTATGAGATGTATGGGTGCAATCCTAAGGGGGAGTGATCAGAGCTACATATGACTAAAGAATTATGTAGACCTTTTGTTATTTTCCATTGATGTCAAAGGGGGAGAGAAATTCATGTGAAAAATAGTGAAAGAAAAAGGAAGAGAGGATATTGCAAGGAAAAGAGAGTGCAAGAAATGTTGTGTAGGAGCTGTCTAATTTGAAAAATAGAGGAGAGTGCAGGAATGGAATAGATGTTTTCTTTGATGGTTTTTCACATCATGTGTTTCCATCAATGAAAAAGGGGGAGATTGTTTCAAGTATGAGTGAGTATGATGATGTTGTCATTAATGTTGTCACTGATGTCAGCATAGTATAGGTTATTGCAGAGAAAGGAAACAAGTGATTGGAGGTTGTGCATGTATAATTGAGATACTATATAGATGTTGTGAGTACATCGACCTATCCTTATGGTTTTGAAGGTGTGTCGATATGATGATTTACCAAGTGATTTTGAGAAATAGTGAAGACATAATTGTGCGTGTGTTCAAAATGTGTTATGGTTTGTGCTATGCATTTCTTCTATGTTGATCCTATTCTTGTGTGGATCTGAAGTGTTGTTTATGGGAATCTATTGGTGATAAATCCTACTTTATAGTTTTTGGTTTGATGAAGAGTGAAAGTTGTGTTCACCAGTGTGTGAACTGGTCTGGTAGAGTTGTTGTATGTGGGTTGGGAGAAATGTTTCTGCTTCAGAGTCCTCTGTTGGTTTGTTCCTAGTCTTCTGGATTTGGAAGAAGGATTAAAATGGTGTCATCTATGTTCTATCAAAGTTTTTTGTGGTTTGGTGCTCCAAAAGACTATTTTCAGAATTATTGTGTGTGTTTGTATAGTCTGAATGGACTGATGGAAGGTGTTCTATGTATGAAGGTTGTTGCATTTTCTTCGTATGAATCTAAAGGTATCTAAGATGTGTTCTAGTGTATGGTGAAGTGTTTTCTATGGCCCACATGATATCTTCTTGTTGTGGAGGCATGTACTTCAAAGTTCATTTGTGTTTTCATTAGGTTTGGATAACCTGGTGTCTAGACATCATGCGAAGGATAAGTATCAATTAAGGAAGCATGTGATTGATCCAAGATGTTGTTTTGGGTCTTGGTTAAGTGTTGGTTTGGTCTACTCTCATTCTCTTCCACCGCGAGAATGTTGATTTTCTGACCTAATTTGAATTTGTAAAATGAAGCATGTGTAGTCGACCTTGGAGAAAGTTTATAAGGTTGAAGATGGTATAAATAAAAGTTGAGATGTTATGGATTGAATGTATCGATATGCCACAAGTGTGAGAAGCAAGAGTGTATAAAAGTGAATTGAGGTACTAGTAATTTAATGTGTTAGACTCCTGAAAGCAGTGAGCTAATGGTGTCTACAGTCTTCTGATCAAGGCTATGGATGTGTGTAATTTGTTGTGGTGGATTTTTCTGTTATCTTTTTTGTATGTACAAGCAATGAGCCTCCTTGTTGGAAAGTGAGTCCTATCTGTAGGCACTGAGCCTTGTATTTGGGCAGTGAATTCTTTTGGTTAGTTAGCCTTTTTGAAATTAGTTTTGCTATTACTTTATATTGTGAGTTAATCCTCATCGTTGTTTTTTCACTTATTGGGTTTTCCACGTAAATATAGTGTTTCTTGTGTTGATATTGGTCTCTATTATATGCATTTCATTTTCATACTTAATAACAAAATAAAGTGGATTTGAAGTTGATAAGTGTTTGATGTTTGTGATTAAGATTGGTGACAACTGGTTCACCCCCCACTCTCAGCTATCTTGCACCTTTACACACCAAATACCAATTCAAAAGGATATTTCCCAGTGGCCTTCTTTATTGTGATCTTGTTTGCCCAAAATGTTAATCATAACTTAGAGTCCCATGCCTTCTTATTATTATCTAGAATCCTCTTGATTATTTTCATAATACTTTTATGGCTAGACTCAACTTGTTCATTTGTTTGGGGGTGATATGGGGAAGTATGTGAAACTGTTATACCATATGATTCACAGAACCTTTTGAATTCCTCTAATCTGAAACACATACCATTGTCTATTATCAGCCTTACAGGAACTCCAACTCTGGTGATGATGTTTTCCAATAGGAAATTTATCACAACCCTACTAGTGGCCTACTTTGTTGGTATGGCTTCTATTTATTTTGTGAAGTAATCAATAGCTACTAGGATCCACTTATGCCCACTACTATATTTATCTACAATATCACCTATAAAATCAATTCCCCATTGATGGAATGGGGCTTCCACATGCATAGGTCTTAATTGAAATGCTCATTGGTATTACATTTTACCAAAGAATACCTAGCATGACTCACACTTTCTTACATAGCTATATGCATCATTGAAAAACCTAGGCCAATAATAACCAACTCTTAGTATCTTGTGTGCTATAGTCTTCACTAAAAAATTTCCTCCACATACACCATCATGCATTTCCTTCATGTCATATTTTTCTTGTGTTTCATCTAGGAATAACAACACACCATCTTTGTTCTTCCAATACAAATGTCCATTCATGAAGAAATATCTTGATGAGTGAAGATTGAATGTTATCCTCTAGTTATCATTCAATCCTTATGGACATTTCAAGTGTTTAAGGTATTATTCAATTTTCATCTACCATTTTGTGTTTTCTATGCTTGATACTCAAGTTTCTTCCCCTTATGTAGTGAAAATCTATGTAGCTTCTATGTTTGATTCAGCCATCAACTTTTTTAGTCCTTGCACTCTCACCAGTTTAGTAATTTGGATGTTGATGTTGAATTCTTGGATATGGTTAATCCAATGACACCTTCTTCTAGTCACCTCTGTCTATGAAAAAACATCTTTCAATGCAACATTTGGCACATAAGCAATGACTCCTTCCCCCACCAAATAAGTCCCAAATGCCTTAACTGCTTTTACTAGGGCATAAGCCTGCTTGTTAGTGATGTCATACTTCAACTCTACTCCCTATAATGACTTACTAAAGAATTAAATCGGTTTCTCATATCCATCACTGTTCTTTTGTAACATCATAGTTGCTATGGTGTGGAATGATGCAAAGGAGAATATCTGGAAGGGTTTGTCAAATTATGGGGATTTTAGTACAAGTGCTTCTTTGATAGGTATTTTAATTGAAAAAAAAGCATCAATGGTTTCCTCTTTCCAATCAATTTTTGCACCCTTTTTTAGCATCTTGGAGATTGGTTTCACAATTTCTGCAAAGTTTGAAATAAATCTCCAAAAAAAGTTGATTTGTCCAAAGAGGGATTGAATATCCTTCACAGTTTTAGGGATGGGGATTTTTTCAATGGCTTCCACCCTTTCTAAATCAATATGTACTCTATCTTTTGAGATAATCTTCCCTAATAAATTTCCCTCTATGATAGCAAAATGGCACCTTTTAGGGTTTAGGGAGATGCCATATTTTAGTGCTTTGATGAAGATTTTTTTCCAAATGTGCACAATGATCTTTAGCCTTCTTATAATATTTTTTTAGATCATATTGATATACCAACATTGTTGCATTGATCAAATCTACAAAGGCCATATCCATGACCCTTTGGAATGTTGCTCCAACATTGGTAAGACCAAAAGGAATTCTTACATAGACATATGTTCCCCAAGGCATGGTGAAAGTAGTCTTATACTACTATGACAACTTGACTTTTACCTAATTATATCTTGAGAAACTTCCCATCATGGATAGAAGCTCACATCTAGTGACTCTTTGCAACATTTCCTCCATGTTTGGTAGAGGGTAGTTGTCTTTAAGTAATGCCATGTTTAGATTTCTAAAGTATACATAGAGTTTTATATCTCCATTCTTCTTTCACATGGGTACCAAGTTAGATACCTAGGAGGAATGCCTGACCAATTTAATAATGCCTCCATCCCTTAACTTCATAAGCTCTCACTACATCTTGGGTGCCAAAGTAGGGTTTATGGGTCACTACTTTTTCCTGAAAGGTTTAGCATAAGGTTTTAATTGAATCTTATGCTAAAATAGATCTTCTCTATATGCTTTGAGGTCATCATATGAATAGACAAAAACATGTTTATATTTCCTAAGTAGGAGTATGATCATCTCCCTTACTTTGGGATTGATCCTTTTGCCAATGTATACTTTCTTGAGGGCAATTTTTGTTCCAAGGTTAACCTCTTCAACATCATCCTGTTTAACATGTATAGACTTTAGATTGAACTTGTCATGTCTGTCAAATACTCTTTCTAATTGAAAAGTACTTTATGGACATTTTTGGTTCTAAGATTTACCACTTCTTGCCCAATGACTATTTCTTTGTCATCTACCTTTTCTACAAATGCATTAAAGTCTATCTCTTGAGACACATATTGATCAATACAGTGGAGGAATTTAATCAGATCTTCATCATCATTGAACACCTACCAGTTGTAGATATTATCTGGGATAGCAGGTCTCATTTTGAATTCAATTTTAGTGATTCATGATAATGTAATATCATCTTGTTTGAGAGCCATGTTAGCTAAGAAGTTTTCCATTATGTTCTTAGAACTTTCAATCTAGACTATTGAAAATGTATCAAATAATTCAATGGAGTCCTAAAATGCATTTTTGTATTGTTTTAATCTCTCTTTTTTTGAAAAATACTTTCCTTTGACTTGAGGGGCAATTAGCTTATAATATTCATAAACTTCTAACAACGTAATCCCATGTATCATAGCAATGTTCAAGCCTAGCAACAATGCTTCATATTCAGCTATACTGTTGGCACATTCAAATTTCAATAGGAATACATATTTAAATGTCTTGCTAGAGGGTGAAATAAACACTATCCCAAATCTATTTCCATTTTTATTGCATGCCCCATCAAAATACATCTACCATATACTGGTATCATCATGTTGGGATTCTCTATTGATTGGTTTTGTGTTTTGCAGTTCTGGTTGTGATTTTTTGATTCTGAAATTCCCAAGATCTACATCACAAAAATAGTTTATCAGATTAGGATCAAAAATTTTTATGACATGTTCTAATATGGGTTGTCTATAGATCTTGAATTCTCTCCCATTCATTGGTATGGTGGTATATGATAGGATTTATTGGACATTTCCACCTATTACAATAGTCCATTGACTAGAGAGCAACATTCCATAATAGGGAGGAGTATCCACCATAGTGATATCAGTCATGTATGTTGCCTCAGGGTATGATGCTAGTTTCAACTCTACATCCCATGTTACTCTAACCACTGGGACTAACCTATTATCCATGGCATAACATTTTCCATAGGTAGTATTTACCAACAAGCCTAGTTCTTTCATCACAACCATAGGCATGATGTTGATCATTTCCCCTGAGTCAATCATGCATTTTTTACCAACTTATTATTGATCAATAGGGTGGTACATAATGGATCCACTTGAGAGGGATTCTTTGTAAGGGTGTCACCCAAGTAAACCTCTAGTATTTTTATGGTTTCTTGTTCCATAGTGTTAACCTTATTACTCCTATCATTTCTCTGATTCTACTGTTTTGGGGGTGTGTTGTAAATTATCTTGAGGGAAATATATTTGTATTCATCTATCTTCATCATATCCATTAATGGCGCCGTCATCTTTATTTGGTTTAATGTTTGCAAAATATAAAATGAGGGGGTAGTGTTTTCCTGCTCTACCTTATCTATCTTGGTAGCCCTTTAACCTTTGGTTTGACTTTTAACATTATCTCAAACCTTTTTTGATTCAACATTTATGGTCTCCTTTGGTGTTTTCTTATGAGATATGTCCATCTCCTCTTTCTTCTGTCTATTTGTGGCATTCTCATCATGCTTTTTTATCTTTTATAAACATGCTCCTAGGTGTCCCCTACCCTGCAACTATGGGTCTACTTCTCAAATTGTAGCCTTTCTTTTAGCTGTTGCCACAACTTTTTTCTATAATAGCTCTATTTTCTTCTTTTGTTGGTGTTCTCAATTGGAATTGTGATGTTGTATGATATGCATAAGAATTTTCTTCTTTATCCTCTTCTGGATCAGAGAACACTTCATGTCCCAACTTAACATTGTACCTCTGATTACTAACATCATACTCATACCCTTCCTCAGAAGATGAGTATACATCATTAGTTTGATGAGGGCCCCATCCCAACATATTTATTGTATGATCACATCTATTCTATTCTTGGGACCATTTAGTCTCTTTTAATGTTTGAGCCACTACACAGTATTCTGGTGCATGTGGCATATCACATGCCAAACACCATGGTTTACTTTCCACCACATGTGCTTCATGTTTCTTCAAATGATCTGGGGTATCTTTCCAGTTCTATTTGTAATTGTTATCAACTGGCCTCCCATCCTTCCAATTGGTGTTGTATGACATGCCATGTAATCTTGGTCTTTCATTCCTATATTGGTTTTCTTGCCTACTTTGGTAGTTGTTGGAATTTTGTGGGATTCTATTGTTATCTCTTTACTAGTCATGCCTATGGATTTTCTATTATACTTAATATTTATAGGAACTTTCTTGGTGTCTGCTATGGTATTGGGATTTTTTTTTATGATTTGATATCCAAATTTTAGGAAGAATACTTTTAAATAAATGGACAAAGTTGCAAAGTCAGATAGTTTAGACCCATGTAGTATTTTGTTGTTTATTTTAGAAAATATTTGATTGAAATAAAAAACAATTCCATTTTGATGTTTTTGGATACTCATTAATTATGCTAGGGAAAACTATGGGGCACAATGAATTCCATACTACTTTAGGAATTGATTTTTAAAGTCTGTTGAGGAAGTAATTGAGGCATCAGGCAGGGTGTTAAACCAATCTTTGGCTTCTTCAATTAGGGACATCATGAATAACCTCATGAGAAATTCTCCATATCCTATACCAAGGTCCTGTACGAATGCATTAAAGTTTCTTATGTGTTCTTTAGCTATGACTGCATTGTTTCATGAGAACTTAGGGACAACATTCCTTAAATCACTACTGATTGAAATTAGGCATGTTGGGTATCCAAATAAGTCCAATTATCTATACACATTTGGGAGTACTTGTGAATAGGGATTTTGATTAGGGTGGTTAGGGCAGTATTGAAATCCATATTGAGGTTGATGCACATTCTATTGGATGTTTTGGTGAGAGTATATGCTTCTATGCACATTTGGATGAGCTACATAATGTTGATAGGGTGGGACATGATGTCGGCTAGGAGGTGTGTAAGTATTGGTTATGACCTGGGATGTGGTATTTGTATTCTATGTGTGAGAACTTCGTGGTGGTACACTTTTCTATTTGTAATTGGTGTTATTCAAATTTCAATACACATTCTAAGGTGTCCCTTTTGGGATACCTGTATTCTATTGTGAGCTTTGGAGATTACTTGTGGTTGCATTCCCACCTTGTTTATTGGGCAGTATATACTTTGAGCTGCTTGTGTTTTGAGATTGTATTTCTTGTCATTCTTTCTTCATTCAACCCTCCTTTTCCATAAGTTTGTCCAGCCTAATTTTCTCTCCATAACCTTGTATTTCTTGTTCTATTTCCTTAGAGGTACATGTGTCTTCTTGAGGAGGATTATGAGTCTCTATGGGCACCTTTTGTCCTGCTAGCTCCTACTAAATTTAGTCATTATTTTGGAGACTCATTCTGTAATCATATTCTTCTTGATCTTAGATTATTTTTTATTCAAGTTGTGTTAGAAAGTCATTAGAATATGGTTGAGTGTGTAAAGTATTATGGTCCCTTGGTTTAAATTCTGTCATTATGAAATTTTGATCCTCCCAAAGGACCAAAAGTATTATATGTAGTTAAGGGTTATTCCATGGTATCTTGTTAATCAACATGGTTCTGTATAACCCTTAGATAACTTGATGTTGTTTCTCCTCTATTGTTATTTACTTTTGGGGGTGTTGGCCCCTTCTTATTAGTCCACTTATTATCATTTTTCTTTGAACTTCCTTTATGCAGAGATCTTCTACCATCCACTTTGGGTGATATTGTGATTCTTTGATGTCTATGGTCTAATCTTTCTAATTTGATGTTCAACTTGCCAGTCATGCAATGATTTGAAGGATTTGGAATAGAGTTGCCACCTTCTTTTCTCAAAGTAGGAAATGTGAAGATCTTGATGTGATATTTATTGGTTATCCTAGCAGAGCCTCTTTAAATGTAATGAAGGTGTAACTATATGTAAAATGGTTTCTAAAAAAGGTGAATGACTGTATGAGGTAGGTCAGTCTTCTACTAGATTGTTTCTACTTGTTCCACAGTAGACTCACCAATCTATTAGGTCTCAAAAATGCAAGTTGTAAATCATAAGAGGATGTTAAACTCTATGATCATAATTACAATGTTTTTGAACTAACAAACAGAGTTAAATTATGTGGTTGATGACTCCATGCACTTCAGGCTCTGCTAAACCTAGGTAGGTGGACCTTAATGATTGAAGTATATTTGAGCAAGATGTGTGACTTAATTACATTTTGAGTATCTACCCACAATGGAATAAAGTTTGGAATAGATGAAGGTTTGTTAACTACTCCTACTCCTAGTACTGAAATTGAAAATGTTAAGATATAAGTAATATTTTGTGTATTTTGAAAAGGAATGGATGTGACCAGTGCCTACTCCTATTGGGCTAATGGAGTCAAGAGATGAATGATATTTTTCCTACTTACTAGATATAATTTAGATTGTTTGGCACTTTTGAATGTTTACACCTCGTGTAAACATGAAGGAATGTAATGATCAAACTCTTATTATCCATCCAAGTGGTTTTGGTGTAGCCACAGTAGGAGGGTCCTCAAAGAGAATGATTTGGACCATGCAAAAATAGTATCACAATAGAAGCAACACATAATATGGAGGAAAAAGTAGGTTCAAACCTTATTATTATTAAAAATGTTAGTTACAATCAGTCGACAACATCCAGGCTTACAGATTTGGCTCATAGGCCTGATACAAAATGTTCAGAATACACCATTCCTATATGCTCCTTACATGAGCAAAAATATTACATATCAAAACCTATCTTTCTCAAATCTTCCATCCTAATGATCTATTACAATTATTTATATCACATCTTGGGATCTAGAATCATTTGCATTGGCCAAAGACTATTACAATATCCAATGAAAGAAAATGTAACGTGTGCATGAATAGGTCAGCCTCAAATTTGAATTACTCCTCGATGAATGCATAGGATGAAGTGTGCACCTATAATTAAGGTCGGGGACACTCCATGTAACAATTTGAATCACACCATCAAGATCTGTAAGTTACTGGAAAGATCCACAAGTGATCAAACTAGTCATTAGGCTTGAAAATTATTCTAGTGTCGGTTCAAGAAACTGCTACTAAATTCGGAAGTGATAACTTTCCAGAAAAAGATCTAATCACGCTCAAATCTTGGACTAAGGAAATTGAACATTTCCACGATGTAAACATAGATCCATAGGGTCTAGTGAGAAAATATGATGAAATACTGAATCTGCCAACTTGAACTGAACAAAGAATTGAACAAGAACAAAAACTGAAAGGAAATATTTTTGGTTGATGCAAGAGTGCCAAGAACCAAGGATTCTCTTGCATCAAATATCCAGGGTTATTTGAAAAGTGATTCCCTCACTTTGCTGGGGCTAAAGGAAAACCAATACAGTCCACCTTAGCTTGAGAAATCCAAGAAGAATCCTCAACTAGTCTACCTTTCCACTTCATAAGATATTCTTTGTACTGTCTTCCATGATTTTTCCTCCCATCTTTGATATCTACAATCTCTTCAATCTCATTTGATTGTTGTTTAGGAAACTAATTCTCTGATTTTTCTTTATTTTCTTCACTAGATTATACTTAATGGTACTAATGTAGATCTTCAATGTTGAATATAGGTGATATACCCATGCAATTCAGTAACTCTACTTCATATGCATTTCCTGAATCAAATTTCTTCAAAATCTTACAGGGTTCAAAATTCCTCATCTTCAGCTTATTGTATGTTCCAACTGGAAATATTTCCTTCCTCAAATATACCATCACTTCATCTCCAACATTGAACTCCTTATGTCTCCTCTTTTCATCTGCTTTCCCCTTATACTTCCAATTTCTCCTTCACTTGAGTATGCATTTTCTTCATATGTTCTACAAATTCCTCTACTTCTACACTCCTTTTATCTTCCTTACTAATGTCTCTCAACTCTGATATACCTCTAGGATGAACCCTAGTACAATCTCAAAAGGTTTCTTTTTGGTACTCATGTTCACTAAATTATTGTAAGCGAACTCTGCTTGTGCAAGAACTAAATCCCAACTTCCAGTCTTCTCTCCAACCAAGCATCTCATCAAATTCCCCAAAGTCCTATTTACTACCTTTTTTTTTCCATCAGTCTGTGTGTGAAAATTAGTACTAAACTTCAAATCTATCTTTAAATTCTTCTAAAGTGTCGTCCAAAAGTAACCAACAAACTTTGTATCTCTGTCTAAAACAATACTCCTTGGAAATCCATGCAATTTGACCACTTCCTTGAAAAATAAGTCAAATACATGTATTGCATCTGTTGTCTTCTTACAAGGCATGAAATGTGTCATC
Source organism: Sequoia sempervirens (assembly GCA_007258455.2). NCBI lineage: Eukaryota > Viridiplantae > Streptophyta > Pinopsida > Cupressales > Cupressaceae > Sequoia > Sequoia sempervirens. The sequence goes on along the minus strand of VDFB02000008.1, from coordinate 233,508,222 downwards.
TTAGAAAATCTATCCACCACCACAAATATAGAATCATTACCTCTTTGTGTCTTTGGAAAACCAAGTATGAAATCCATACCGTTATCCTCCCAAGGTCTCTTCGGAACTGTCAAAGGCTTATACAATCCAACATTCTGACTACTCCCTTTTGCAACTTGAAAAACCTTGCAACTTTGCACAAAATTCCTAACATCCTTATAAATTGGTGGCCAAAAGTAATTCTCACTTACGAATGCTACTGTCTTATCAATTCCAAAATGTCCTAACAATCCTCCAATATGTTTTTCTTTCACCAAGTTATCCCTCATTGAACTCTGGGGTATACACAACTAATTCCCTCTAAAAAAACATATCCTCCTAAATGAAATAATCCAACCACTGACTCCTATCCTCCAAAACTAGTTCTTTACAAGCTCTCCAAGTTTATGCAAAATTCAGGTCTTCCTCATACAAGTTCTTCAATTCATCAAAGCCTAATACCTCCACTCTCATCTCTGTCAGTAAATTCCTTCTGCTACTCAAAGCATCAACAACTCTATTTGACTTTCCACTCCTATGTATCAAAAAAAAAATTATAACTTTGCAAGAATTCTACCCATCTCATGTGTTTCTAATTCAACTTACCTTGATTGTTCAATTATTGCAAAGCCTGATGATCCATTTACAACACAAACTCCTTAGGCAACAAGTAATGTCTCCACTTATTCAATGCTTGAACTATAGCATATAACTCCTGATCATACACTGAGTACCTTCTCCTAGCATCATTCAATTTCTTATTGAAATAAGATACTGGTCTTCCTTCTTGACTTAACACTACTCGAATTGCATTTCCACTTGCATCACAATCTACTCAAAATACCTTATTAAAATCTGGTAAAGCCAACACATGCTACTCAGTCACTTTCTGTTTCAGCAACTCAAAACTCTGGTGTTCTCTAGATGTCCACCTAAAATCCTTCTTATCTCCTCTCATTGTTTTTTTCATAGGACTACAAATAGAATTGAAATTCCTAATGAACTTCTAGTAGAAACTAGTGAATCCATGAAATGATCTTACCTCTCCAATGCTATCTGGTGTAGGCCATTCAACAATTGCTCCTACCTTCTCAGTATCCATCTTCAATCCATCCATAGATATCACAAATCCTAGATATACCAATTCTTCCTTCATGAAACTACACTTCTTAATGTTTATCAACAACTACTCTTCTCTCAACCTTAGTAAAACTTGTCTTATATGCAACAAATTTTCTTCTCTAGTCTTACTGAAAAATTAGGATATCATCCAAAGAAAAAATCACAAACTTACCCAATAATTTCTTCAATACCTCATACATCAACCTCATGAAAGTACTTGATGCATTTGTTAGTCGAAAAGGCATCACTAACCACTCATACAATCCTTCATTTATCTTTAATGTTGTCTTCCATTCATCCCCTTCTCTGATTCTAATTTGATGATATCCACTCTTCAAATCTATCTTTGTAAAGTATATAGCTCCACTCAGACAATCCATAATGTCATCCATCTAGGGAAAAGGAAATCTATACTTTACCATGATTTGTTTATGGCTATAGAATCTATACACATCCTCCATTCTCCATCCTTCTTAGGTGCTAGTACAACAGGTACTACACCTGGGATTAAGCTTTCTCTGATCAAACCCTTCCTCAACAAATCTTGCACTTGTCTATTCAACTTCTCATTCTCTGTTGGTGTCATCTAGTGTGCTGCTTTGTTAGGAAAACTAGCTCTAGGAATCAAATCCATACAATGACTAATACTCCTAATAGGTGGTAATCCATTAGGTACATTATCTGAAATGATCTCTTCATATTTTGTCAACATCTCCTTTATCCCCTCCAGTTGTTCTTGTACATGCTTCAAGTCTTCAACCTTCTTAGGAACCAAGGCATAACACATGTTCTCATGTCTCAATCCATCTAGAAATCTCCTTCCATCAACTAAACAAATTCTAGCACTCGTACCAACCTCAGGAACATCCTCCAAGGGCAACAAATTTTGCTTCATCCCATTAGCAAAAATGGTATATGTGTTCTTCTTTCCATCATGAATAGCTTATCTATCATACTACCAAGGCCTTCCCAATAGAACATGTCATACATCCATAGGCATGATATCACACAAAACCTCATCATGATAATTTCCTATCTTCAATTTCACCAAACATTGTTCACTTACCAGTATCTTATGCTCATCTTGAATCCATGCTATCTAATAGGGCTTCGAGTGTTTCAATCTTTCCAACTTCAATTTGGTCACCATTTCTTTAGAAACCAGGTTCTCTAAGCTTCCACTGTCAACAATCACTTTGCAACATTTACCAACTACCTTGCATCTGGTACAAAACAAATTCTTTCTCTGCAATGGTTCCTGCTCCATCTCACTTTGACACAATACTCTTTTGTTCACCAACACTTCTCCATCTTCTGGTTTATTAGATGATCTGGCATGATCTTCCTCAACAAAGGCTATTCTTCTATTATTTTCTATCTTTTTTCTTGTCTCTCCCTGATTACATTCAAATTCTCTGTCTTTCTCCACCACACTTAAAACAAGTTCCCCTGAATACTATTTTCTCCTTATCATATTTTCTATAACCCTCATTCTAGTAACCAATATATCCTCCTCTTCGATAAGAGTTTCCATCATCTCTACGGTATCAATTATCATTCTTACTGAATTCCTTATCCTTATTCTAATATGCAAAAGATCCTCTTCCTCCTCCAATAAAAAATCTTCCTCTCTAAAATCTTCCACCTCTTCCTCTCTATCTCTACTCATGTCTTTTATTCAACTTCTCTTCTTCCTTTAGGGAACATTGATATGCCTCTTCCACACTCTGCAACTTAATCAAGCTAATCTCATCCTGTATAGAAAACTTCAAACCATTCATATATTTGGCTACTTGCTCGATCTCATCCTTCGAATGTCCAAATCTAATGTTCAACTTGTAGAACTCCTCAGTATACTCTGTCACACTTGACTCCTGCTTCAAATTATGCAACTTTCAGAACAAACTGATCTGATAATCTGTAGGCATAAAATTTGTCTTTAACTTATTCACTATCCAATCCCATGATTTTATCTTTTCTTTTTCTCTTCTTTGCCTATCTATCTGCAAATGTTCCCACCAAAGGGATGCATGTCCTTTCAACTTTGTACAAGAAAATTTCACCTTCTAATCTTCAGTGGTACCTTCAAAATAAAAATACTTTTCCATCTTTATTATCCAATAAAGCAATTCATCTGAATCCAACTTACCATTATAATCTAGTGGATTGAAATGTGGCTTAGTATTTTCTCTAGTTAGGGCTCTTATGAACCTCTCTTCTCCCTGATCCAAGCTAGGTTGATCTTCTCTTCCTCTTTATTCCTATAATTCTACCTCTTTATCACTCACATCATCAACTGGTCGACCTCTCCTCTAGGTCATTCCAACTGCATCTAATATGGTAGCAATTCATCTCAACATCTCCATTAAAGTTGGGTCTACATTTCCATGTGCTTCATTTCCTATAACATTTCTTCTTCCCGCCATCTTTACACAAGTCCTTTGTAGCTACAGGTTATATTATCAATCGACCACCCCATAAAAAATCTTCAACAAGACTCCACAAATTCTGGTGATCTCTCACTAATCGAATCTCACTCTAATACCAATTTGGTGCAACCATGGTAGGGGGTCCTCAAAGAGAACAATCCATAACATGCAACAAGAGTAACAAAATAGAAGCAACATAGAATATTAAGGAAAATGCAGGTTTAAACCTTCTTATTATTAGAAAATTCAGTCACAATTGGCCAACAACATCCGGGCTTACAGATTTGGCTCACAGGCCTAATACGAAATGCTCAGAATACAAAATTCCTATATACTCCTTACACAAGCAAAAATCTTACATATCAAAACCTATCTTTCTCAAACCTTCCTTCCTAATGATCTACTACAATGATTTATATCACATCTTGGGATCTAGAATCATCTGCATTGGCCAAATATTATTACAATCTCCAATGAAAGAAAATGTAATGTGTGCATGAATAGGTCAGACCCAAATTTGAATTACTCCTTGGTGAATACATAGGATGAAGTGTGGACCTATAATTAAGGTTGAGGAAACTCCACAAAACAATTAGAATCACACTGTCAAGATCCTCAAGTTACGAGAAAGATCCACAAGTGATCAAACTAGCCGTTAGGCTTGAAAATTATTTCGGTGTTGGTTCAAGAAACTACCACTAAATCCAAAAGCAATAACTTTCTGGAAAAATATCCAATCACGCTCAAATCTTGGAATAAGGAAAATGAACATGTCCATAATGTAAACATAGATCCACAAGGTCTGGTGCAAAAATATGATGAAATACCAAATCCGCCAACTTGAACTGAACAAAGAACTAAACAAGAACAAAAACTGAAAGGAAATATTTTTTGTTGATGCAAGATTGCCAAGAACCAAGGATGCTCCTGCATCAAGTTTTTATTAGGTTACTGTGATTAATTGATAAGGAATTTTAATCATTTAGAGGAACCAACCTATTAAATCACATAGAAATAGAAAATGTGCTCTGACAAATCAAAATGTATTTCTTATTTAAATAACAAGATAAAATTGAGTTGGAGACAGTATGAAAATTTTAGTGATTATATGACTCTTCTTATAGATCCAAATAGAACTTCCAAATTACTGTGATCTTATTAAAATAATATTTAATTATTTGAAATAAACCAATTAATGAAACCACATAGGAACAACAAATGTGTTCTGATAAATTGAGCTTGGATACATCAACTTAAATAATATAGAAGTAGCAAATTGGAGACAGCCAAATAATTGAATAATAACAACAAACAGTCAAGACCAGTGTTGGGATATTACTTAAGTATCTTCCTCCATTCTTATATTACTTCAAAATGATGAATATTATATATGAAATTCCTATTTTCTGTGAAAATAATTTACTTCTATTGATATTGTTGTAATAATCTTAATCTATCTTCTTCATCATTCCTTGGTTTCCAATTTTATATGCAGGAAGCAACAAGATTCAGACCTTTTACAAAAAGTCATGTTGCTTGGTAACTAAACTATTTTAAAAAATTCATTAAACATAAACATAAACATGAAATCTCTAGAAGTTCACAAGTAGATGCACCATAATATGTTAATCCTCAATAGGCACTCGTGATCACTGAAGATCTGTTCAAGGTCCATATTCTATGATAGTACATCAAATATCACAAGACTTTGTTACCCTATATTCGTCATTTGGTTTGTGCAATAAATAGGTTTATCTTTGATAAATGTTCAATATATCCTGATTTGTCATAAGTGTACATTACTGATGATGTCTTTCATTGCATACTCTAGATAAAAGATCCATCCTAATTGTACATTTGTTTTTTTCCAACACCTCCCCTTCATCATTGGCTTCATCTAGGGCCATCAATAGATACTGAGAGATTTCATCTTTCCACACATCCTAATCCTTCAATTCTCCTTGATCAAATAAGTTGGGAAGGGCCATACTCAATGGCTGATTGAAATCACTCAGTTCATCTGTTTGTACATTGTGGAAATGATCATGCATTTTCACCAACTCTTGGTACTCCTAAAGCATATGTTCACCACCATCCCCTTTGGATTTTTTTTTTGCCTCTACTTCCTTCATTGTACTACTTAATCTACCATACTCTTGGAAGGCTGAAAATGTCTTACTATGGATAATCCAAACCTTCTCGGCATTCTCAAACATCTTGGTGAATCTTTTTCTGACCAATTATGATACCACCTCAAATGTAGTAGTTTTTAATTCTTTCTTTAATTCCTCCTACTTTTTCTAGATTATTTCATATTTCCACTTCCAATATGTAGTTTCAAACATTGCTTCAAGCACTCTCCTTTCACATTCCATTAGTGGTGAGTAAAGACCTAAAGAGGAAGGAAGTTTATCTCTATAATTGATTACATCTCATTTCAATCTTTCATTTTCATTCATCATCCCCTTATTATCTCTGATTAGCTTCTCAATCTGAGCCTTGGGAAACTTGGCAAAATTTAAATTTAGTTCAGTTGACTTGATAGGGTCTATATCCCCTACTCTTTGTATCAAAAGGTGACCAAAGACTTGATCAAGATTATCAATAAGAGAAGGCCTCTTCCCTAGTGGCTAAAGGGATAAAATCTGCAAAGTGGTATTTTCAGGATTATACCCCTATCCGGTGTAGATATTTTCATTGGCATCATTTCTTAACTATAAAGTTTTATTTTCTATCTTCACGAAACTATTGAAGACTATGGCTGAACTAATATCCCACTCTAGAAGGAGCATGATCCCTACTTCTTGTAGCAACTCCCTTACTCTTTCAAGGGTGATGTTTTCCATTTCCTTATCAAATTCATTTTGAAGTTCTTTTAAGGCATCTGCTTCTTGCTCAAGGCTAATAACTTTTATCTTTTCTCTTATCATTCTTCCCTTGTATTCATAAATGAGGGTTTTAAACTTAGGAGTTTGAACAAATGCATCATCTACAATGAACTCCTAGCTCGCATGATGTCTTATATCATCAGATAGTTTGGTAGAGGCCTCTCAAAGGTGATCACACTCCTTTCTGGGGGTATTTCATGTTGGGGAATGGGAGGAGTAGTAATATATATGACCTCATCCTCTTCTTCAATGTCATCCTCAATAATAATAGGAGTGTCAATTGAGAAGTTGACATCTGGGGTGGACTATGGTGATGAGTGACTCAAGGGATTGATATTCTCATCTTTTCTCCTCAAGCAAGCTCATCTCCTTTTCTCAAAAGCTACAAGTGGTATGTCCTTGGTCAAATCTTCTTCATGCAAAAGCAACTGCTCAACTCTATCCATTAGATCCAAAATTTCATGAAAGGCATCTATGTGTGATGGATCATGGATTTTCCTCCATGCTTCTACCATCACTATCCTATTCTACGTAGCCATTCTCATCATTTCCTGAGTCTCATCATAGTTTCTAATAACATCATCTACAAAAAAAATGTTCATATCTTTTCAATTTGTCTCATCTTGGCATTATGAATAAAATGCTCGTGGTTGAAATTCTCCTTGTTATCTCCTAGTGGAATTCCATAGTAATCTATTTTACTACCAATTGAATTATACCCTTTATTAGAAATGATGGTGAAGTCACTAAAACATAAAGTAGAAGGCATGAGAGACTATCTTTCATAGCTCTTGAGATGCATATAGTTTGAATATTCCAATTTCCTCACAATTTCTAAGTATGCAACCCTATCAAGTACTGTTCTAGGCTGAAGGAATGGGGTTGCCTCAAATCCATAAACTCTTATTATAGTGCAATGTTCATAAACATACCAATCCCTTGAGTTGTGATTTACCTTCCCGTTAGGGTTTTTCTCATTTGGCCAAAGGAATCTCTAAATCTCTAGAGACAAGTTGTAATGACAGTTATGGCCAAGTAATCTCAAATAGGGGTTTCACAAAATATTCTTCAAAATACAAATAGTGGGACCTCCCAGATATATTATCCTCTATAGAGGTCAACATTTGGACTGGTATCATGTTTTCATCATCATCCAAATCTTTAATCCTTAACTCCTCTCCTGACATTCCCATTGCTTGTCCTTGATACAATATCATATGCATGAGTAGGGAGTATTGTTCGAAATTGATAGCATCACTATTGTGATGGAACTTCAATTTTTTGCTCCTTATGTTCCATTCTTGCCCTGCCTTATGTCACTGGTCTTTCATGGTGTTGGAAATTTCTTAGGGTTAGGGTTTTAGCTTTGCCTACATGTAAACCCTTTTGTTTATTTTACACCTTGATTTGGATCTATTTCACTGTTACTTTTTGAGGGGTTTTAAAATGACTATGTTCTATCATTTCATCTAGGCTTGGTCCCTTTGGTCTTAATTTTTATTTCCTCCACAGGGTTTTATTTTCCTAAGTCTTGGTTGGCCCCATGTTGCATCATTTAAAAACAACTTATGTCGTTGTTTACCGTTGGCCTAGTGATGTCCCCTTGTCCTTTTAATAAATGTTTTATTTTGCAGAGGGATCAAATTCGCACTATCGTTGATCAATTTCCTTCAAATATCAATGGTTACCCACCATCGCATCATCGAGAATTGTAGGATATTTATTGATCGCGATATCATGGGTGGGCATCGCGTGCCCTTTCTGAAGGAATCAACTATTATTTGATATTTTTCATTTTCCGCTATCCCACGATAACCCCACCACACTGCTTTGGTTGATCACGATATCATGGGTGGGCACCATGTGTTCCTTTTTGGTGTGGCTAAAGGAGATAATTTTATGTGCCATTGATCAATTATTGTTAGATATCAATGGTTGCCTACCATCGCATGATCAAAAGTTACAAGGTTTTTACTGATCATGATATCACGGGCGGGCGCCATGTGTCTCATCTAATGAGGCCGAAATCATAAAGGAAATTAATCCAGCCTTAATACATTAGAAGGCGGGTTACTAAAGTGTTCTTATGATGCACATGTTTTAAATCAATGGACATGTTATAATATTGAAAAAAAAGCTGCTCGACGATTACTGATAAGGCTGGTGACCATGTTGAAGGAATGATATCATTGATACTCAAGATCTATGGTTGCCTACCATCGCATGATCCAAAGTTACAGGATCTTTACTGATCACGATAACGTGGGCAAACGCCATGTGGACTTCCTTAGTAATGCATGGTATGGTGGGCCCCTTATTGCCACGTTGGCGACTGTGTTAGCTTATTTTGAAGATGGTCATTCAATTATTTGATTCAACAAAAGGATCAATGGATCAAATTTGAATCTACATCATATATGGTTGGAGTCATTCATGCAGGACCCGAGTGAGCTTTAATGGCAGATGAGATACTTGATAGGGAGGGGTTGGAAGAATCACTCACTGATTCCTAGACTAGGTCTTGGTTGCAAGACCTCCTTGGTGTCTTACTTCACCATATTAACCTTTAGGACCTTCTTCAAGTTTAGGTACCCCTGGTTCTCCTGGCCAACCTCACTACCATCACAAATTCAACCTAGCAAGTCAATCTTGGTGCAATTTCTATAACTCTTCCTTAGCCCTTAATCTACCCTAAAGGCTCCAAACCCCCAATTTAAAGAACTAAACTTTGCAGGAGTGTGGAGGTGCCTCAAAAATTTTCATTCCATCCTACTATGGTACTTGAAGGTCCACTTGACTCCATCTCTCAGTCGCTTTCACCAAACCCTCTTCTTAAGCCTAAAAAGGCTACTAGCCCTAAGAGCCCCAATTAGGTCTCCTTCTCTGAGAAAATAGGCTGGTTCTCTCAATATTTCCAAAGAACCCCCAATCTTTCTTTGAGATTCCTGCTTCATGTGAACACCTCTCAAATATTTTCAAGGTCTTAGGTCTCAACTGTCCGTACGAAGCCCTAACTTGAAAATGAGCCAAAACTAGGTCTTTTAAGCTCTTTTCTGGCTGCTTCCAAACTGTCAAGAATTTCTCACACCAAATGAATTGATGGAGCTTTCTCCTGATCACCAGGTCTTGGCAAGATTCACATCTACCTTCTCCAAAAGGAATTTTATAAAAAACTTATCACCGGGCTGCAAATTATGTGCTCTACACTCAAGTCTTCCTAGTCGGGCATCTCCCTGACTCGCCTAGGGAAAGACTTCCACAGTGGCTCATGTGCTCACACAAACCCTAAATCCTACCATATTTACACACATGGATTCTAGTCACTATTCCCAAAGGGCCATACAATTTGTATGGTGGGAAAGTGAACTAAATCTCCATTTCCTCAAAACTGTCTGGTTCAGACCAGCAACAACAAGAAAACAAAACTATTTTACAAAAATGCTTGAAATTGAATTGAAAACCTATCTAAATTCCACACAAAGCTTGAAAAGCTACCACAATACATACTACACAAATTATAGTGCTAAGTTTAATCCATTAAAGCTCACTTCAAAGCAAAAATCAGAAAAATTCACTCAAACACACTATTTTCTTCAACTCACAAACTTCAAAGCAATACAAAAAGTTTTTCCAACCCTTCTCCACTTCTGAGGCATTCCTTAAATAGGGTTCCTCAATCAGCTATGCTCCCTTGGGCTCTTCTTGGTCGTATGAAGCTCTAATTGAGCATTATTGCCAAAATTGAAAAGCATTTCCTAAGAATACCAAAAAGGTCAAAACCTTACAAGCTAAACCCTTAGGTGTAATCATTGGTCAACATGACCTTCATTAGATGATCAACATCCAATCTAAAATGCCATGAAGGCTTACATCAAAATAAACTAAGATTTACTGCCTAGTGTAACTGCCTAGTGTTTCCTTGGTGCTCCTGCACCATTCTCCCCCTCTCTGCACAAACACTAAGGAATATGAGGGGAGATTAGTGACACATCAATTCCCTACTTCTTAAACTGAGCTTCATCTACCCATGTAGCCTCAGACTCTGGCTTGTCCTTCCACTTGATGAGGTGCTCCATGTACACTTTATGCCTTGTAGATTTCTTCACCCTTGACTCCAAGATCCTTTTTGCCTGAAGCTTGTCTTGAGTAGGTAAGGCTATGTTGCTTACATCCTTGAAGATATCCTTACTGTTCTAATCCATGTCATTGACTGTTCCCTTATATCTGATCAGATCAGCTACATTGAACACTGGTGAAATCCCTAAATCTGCAGGTAGTTCCACCTTGTAGGCATTCTTCCCATACTTGGCTAATACCCTACATGGTCCCACTCTTTTCATCTACAACTTGGTTGATATCCCCTTCAACAACCTAGACTTGTTGAGGTGGACCATAACATAGTCTCCTACTCCAAATTGTAGATCCTTTCTAGATAAATCCACCTTCTCTTTCAACTTTTGAGTGGCCTCGGTGACTATCTTCTTCACCTGCTCTTGAATCTCCTTCATGGTTTGAGAGAAATCCTCTGCATGTCCACTCCTATTCTCTAGAGTTCCTAGGTCTCTAAGTTCACACACACCTCTTGGGTGCATCCCATACACTATTTCAAAAGGACTCTTCCCTGTGGTCCGGTTCACACTGTCATTGTATTCATACTCAGCCTGTGATATAACCAAATCCCATGTTTGTCCATAATCTTTGGTTAGGCATCTTAGAAGGTTACCTAACACCCTATTAACCACCTCTTTTTTCCCATCGATCTGAGGATGGTAAGCTGATCCAAAAGATAGGTTGGTACCTAATCTGCTCCATAGAGTCTTCCAAAAATGACTGATGAACTTCACATCCCTGTCTGATACAATGCTCAAAGGCAATCCATGGATCCTTACAATTTCCTTGAAGAAAAGGTGAGCAATCTAGCTAGCATCATGTGTGGTCTTGCAAGGGATAAAGTGACTCATCTTGCTGAATCTATCTACCACCACATAGACATTATCAAATGCTATCTTAGTCTTAGGGAGTCCTACAACAAAATCCACGCTAACACACTCCCATGGTCTGTTGGGAATAGGTAGAGGTTGATACAAACCTGCATTACTAGCTCCCCCTTTGGCTCTCATACAAACTACACACTGTTCCACATACCTCCTAACATCCCTTGGAAACTTGGGCCAATAGTAGAACCTTTGCACTAGTTCCATTGTCTTGTTGATGCCAAAATGACCACTAAGACTACCATTGTGCTTCTCCTAGATGAGATTTTCTCTCATTGATCCTCTTAGAACACATAACTGATTCCCCATGAATAACAATCCACTTTACAATGTATACTCTGAGTATTGACTATGAAAATGATTCTCAAAGTCAAAACATACCTTGTAGGCCTCCGAGAAGTCTTCATCTTCCCCATAGAGATCCTTGAAACTTTCTATCCCAATGCTCTTTATCTGTATCTCTTGCACTATCAACAATCTTCTACTTAATGCATTTTCCACCTTGTTCAACTGTCCCTTCTTGTGCTTGATGGTGAAAGTAAAAGCTTGGATGTATTCCATCCATTTCAAATTCCTATTACTCAACTTCTCTTGAGTGTTGATATAGCTAAGTGCATGATTGTCAGTAAAGACTACAAACTCTTTGGGTAGAAGATAATTCCTCCACTTTCTAAGTGACTGTACTAAAGCATATAATTCCAAGTCATAAGTAGAATACTTTTTTTTAGCTTCATTGAGATTTTCACTAAAGAAAGCTATAGGCCTTCCTTCTTGGATTAGCACTCCTCCTACTGCAATTCCACTAGTATCACATTCCACAGTAAACAACTTGTCAAAACTAGGTAATAAAAGAATAGGTTGAGTTGCCACTTCTTGTTTTAGTTTCTCAAAACCTTTCTCAGCTTCTTGAGTCCACTTAATCTTAGTCTTTAAACCACCTTTGATTGTATCTAGGACTGGTGCACATATGCCACTAAAGTTCCTTATGAATTTTCTATAAAATTGAGCCAATCCATGAAAACTTCTTACCTTTATCCCTGTGGTTGGTGTAGGCCAATTTAGGATAGCTTCCACCTTGCTTGGATCCATCTTCAATGATCCTTGGGATACTACAAACCCCAAATACACAAGCTCCTGTTTGAGGAACTCACATTTCTCTAGGTTGATGGCTAACTTCTCTTCTTGCAATCTTCTAAGAACCAACTCCACATGCTTTAGGTGTTCTTTTGTTGTCTTACTAAAGATGAGTATATCATCAAGGTATACCACCACAAATATCCCTGTAAAGTCTTTGAGCACTTCATTCATGAGCCTCATGAATGTGCTAGGGGCATTAGAGATGCCAAATGGCATAACTCTCCACTCATACAACCCATCATTTGTCTTAAAGGTTGTTTTCCACTCATCCCCATCTTTAATTCTAATCTGATGGTAACCACTTTTGAGATCCAACTTGGTGAAATACTGAGCTCCTCCAAGACAATCCATCAAGTCCTCAATCCTAGGAATAGGGAACCTATACCTAATTTTGATTCTATTTATTGCTCTTGAATTAGTGCATAACCTCCACTTGCCTCCTTTTTTGGTTGCTAAGACCACTGATACTACACATGGGCTGATGCTCTTCCTAATTAATCCTTGGTCTAACAACTCCTACACTTGTCTAGCTACTTCTAGGTTCTGACCTGGTGTAAGCTTGTAAGCTGCTTTATTTGGAAATGAAGCCCTTGGTATGAAGTCAATCTAATGGCTAATGGCTCTCTTTGGAGGTAAGGTTGCTGGTGTTCCATCACTCACTATGTCTTTGAACTGTTCTAACAACTTTTGGACTGTTTCGGGAATGACTATTTTCCCAGTCTTGTCCTCTTCCTTGGGTTGCACCATGACCACATATCCTTCACCTCCTTGATGTAGGTTGTTAATGAACTCTTTTCCATTGCTTAATAAGACACTAGGGATCTTTGACTATCCTTCTTCCTCATTTGACAGTGACTGCAACTTGAATGTCTTTCCATCCTTTTTGAATGAGATAGTATTTTCCTTTCCATCATAGATGGCACCTCTATCATACTGCCATGGTCTTCCCAATAGAAGATGGCATGCATCCATGGGTAATACATCACAAAACAACTTGTCCTTGTATCCTCCAATGGATAACTCCACCGTTGTTTGCTCATTGACAAGAACACTCTGTCCTTTGTTCAACCATGTCACCTTGTAGGGATTAGTGTGGGGTACTTTCTCCATCTTCAACTTCCTCACTGCCTCCTCAGAGATTATATTATCAGTAGACCCTGAGTCCACTATAACCTTGTACACCTTCCCAAGTATTTTTCATCTTGCCCTGAATAAGGCTCTCCTTTGCTTTGGCTCTTCTTTGACTGGTTGTCTGATTAGAACCCTGCTAAACATCAGGTTCTCCCCCATTTTTTACTCAATGTGACTAACCTCTGGTGACTTGACACTCATAGTGTCTTCTTGAGCATATGCTACTCTCTTTTATGTGTTTGAAGAAGATGCTTTCTCTGGGCACCTATAAGTTGGATGTCCTACTTGACCACAGTTATAACATTTCAATTGGAAAAGTATGAGCTACTTCTGCCTGCTCCTCTTCCTCTAGTTGAACCTCCTTGAGGTCCTCTACCTCTTCCATAGCTTCCTCTAGAATTTGTTTCACCTCCATGCTTAGTAAGTTTTTACTCTCCTTGATTTCTTTGTTCAGTCCCTCTACATTGGTATCCACCTCTATGTCCTCTTTGATCTCTACCTTTGCCTCTACTCTTAGAAGCTTGGTCTTGTTTCCTCTTACTTCTTTCCCCAATCTTTATAGCTAATTGGTAACATTGGTGTACTATCTTAGGACTTAGAAGAGTCATCTCCTCTTGGATGTTCCACTTCAAGTTGTTAAGATACCTAGCCACCTTGAGACTTTCATCTTCTGAAACATTAGACCTCATACAAAGTTTTTCGAACTCCTTAGTGTAAGTGTTCACATCTTGGTCTCTTTGCCTCAAACTCTGTCTTTTCTTGTGAAACTAAATTTCATAATCATCAGGCATGTATGCTTCTCTCACTTTGGCAACCATACCTTTCCAAGTTGAAATAGGCTTCTTTCCTTCCTTTTCCCTCTCTGTCTAAATGAACTTCCACCATGTCAAGGTAGAACCTCTTAATCTTGATTTGGCCACCTTTACCTTTTGTGCTTCAGTGACTCCATCACATTCAAAATGGTTTTCCATTCCCTCTATCCAATCCATGATGAAATCAACTTCCATTTTCCCACTAAACAGTGGTATGCCTTCAAATGCTTTTCCACTCAAAGCCTTCAAAGCCTTCAAGAAAGGCTCTTCTTTCAAAATAGGGTCAGGTTCAGGGATCTTATCTTCCTCTACAACCTCTTCTTTCTTCAGTACCCTTCCTTCAAACTGGACATCATTCAATGCTTGCTCAAGTTGGTCTATTCTTTCCCTCAATAGCCTATTGTCTTCCTCCTATCCTTCAACAATCTTGGCCAATTCTACATTTTTCACCATGATGGTAGAATCACTAGACTCAACCTCTGACATATTATTCTATCCCAAATATTTTTCTTGCTCTGATACCAATCTGATAGGGAGGGGTTGGAAGAATCACTCACTGATTCCTGCTCTAGGTCTTGCTTGCAAGACCTCCTTGGTGTCTTACTTCACCACCTTAACCTTTAGGACCTTCTTCAAGTTTATGTACCCATGGTTCTCCTGGCCAACCCCACTACCATCATAAATTCAACCTAGCAAGTCAATCTTGGTGCAATTTCTATAACTCTTCCTTAGCCCTTAATCTACCCTATAGGCTCCAAACCCCCAATTTAAAGAACTAAACTTTGCAGGAGTGTGTAGGTGCCTCAAAAAACTTCATTCCATCCTACTATGGTACTTGAAGGTCCAATTGACTCCATCTCTCATTCACTTTCACCAAACCCTCTTCTTAAGCCTAAAAAGGCTACTAGCCCTAAGAGCCCCAATTAGGTCTCCTTCTCCGAGAAAATAGGTTGGTTCTCTCAATATTTCCAAAGAACCCCCAATATTTCTTTGAGATTCCTGCTTCATGTGAACACCTCTCAAATATTTTCAAGGTCTTAGGTCTCAACTATCTATACGAAGCCCTAACTTGAAAATGAGCCAAAACTAGGTCTTTTAAGCTCTTTTCTGGCTGCTTCCAAACTGTCAAGCATTTATCACACCAAACGGATTAATGGAGTTTTCTCCTGATCACCAGGTCTTGGAAAGATTCACATCTACCTTCTCCAAAAGGAATTTTATCAAAAACTTATCACCCCTACAAATTATGTGCTCTACACTCAAGTCTTCCTAGCCGAGCATCTCCCTAGCTTGCCTAGGGTAAGACTTCCACAATGGCTCATGTGCTCACACAAACCCTAAATCCTACCATATTTACACACATGGAGTCTAGTCACTATTCCCAAAGGGCTGTACAATTTGTACAGTGGGAAAGTGAACTAAATCTCCATTTCCTCAAAACTATCTGGTTCAGACCAACAACATCAAGAAAACAAAACTATTTACAACAATGCTTGAAATTGAATTGAAAACCTATCTAAATTCCACACAAAGCTTGAAAAGCTACCACACTACATACTACACAAATTACAGTGCTAAGTTTAATCCATTAAAGCTCACTTCAAAGCAAAAATCAGAAAAATTCACTCAAACACACCGTTTTCTTCAACTCACAAACTTCAAAGCAATACAAAAAGTTTTTCCAACCCTTCTCCACTGCCGAGGCATTCCTTAAATAGGGTTCCTCAATTATTTATTCTCCCTTGGGCTCTTCTTGGCCGTATGAAGCTCTAATTGAGCATTATTGCCAAAATTGAAAAGCATTTCCTAAGAATCCCAAAAAGGTCAAAACCTTACAAGGTAAACCCTTAGGCATAATCATTGGTCAACATGACCTCCATTAGATGATCAACATCCAATCCAAAATTCCATGAAGGATTACATCAAAATAAACTAAGATGTATTGCCTAGTGTTTCCTAGGTGCTCCTGCACCAATACTTATTGGCATGATTTGATCGAAATAAAATCAATTCTCCTGTTTTATTTGTATCACAAAGCATCCAAGTATTTCGTGAAGCAATCTCAGAGCCGAAGGTGGAATTGTGAGTCTCTACAGCCAGAATTTGGGATTTATGCAAACAAAGCCGTGAGTTAATTTATGTGCCTCCTGGTCATTCTGCACTTGAATTTGGGAAAAGATTTGTTGTGCTTGTCATTGAACTTGCTGATAAACGTGTTAGGGCTATAGTTTAATTATAGTTGTGAGAAATTGTATTATTTTGTTCTGTAATTTCCTATCTTTGGTTAGTCCTAGCTATTTGAAGTGTAACGTTGTAAAGAGTCCCTAGTTTTTTCGAGATGGCACCACCCAAGCAACATTCTGGCCAAATTGACTATTTGAAAAGAAACATGTACGATGATTTCCTAGATGAGTTGCCCTTGTAAACGAATGATAGAAAAAAGGGATTGGTTCTGATGTGAGGGAAAATCCTGGGGGAAGGGTTAGTATACAATTTCTCTAATATAGCCAATGCTAGGGTTCCTCTCACAGGCTTGGAAATGTTTATATTGTGGTATGGATAGAGGAATTTTCCTCACCCCTTTTCAAACAGTTGGATGTATGATTTGGGAAAGTTGTTGGTACCAAATGTGTTCCCTGATGTAGACTTGTTTAGGGAAGTGACCACAAGATATGACCCTATCACATGGGTAATCAGGGATAATGATGGAAAGGTTCTCTTGAGTGTTAATAGAGAATAGGTCCAACAAATTTTTGACTTGAGTGAACCGAGTGAAGACTTGGTTCCTATCAATCTTGAGGAAATGAAACAAGAATATGAAAAGTTGAAGTATATTTTTAGAGCTAAGTTGCTTCCACCTCATTTGGCTAGGGCAGGAGGTTCAAGATTTCATATCAGCCCTAGTGACTAGGAACCTTTCAGATTAGATTGTTTTTCAAATCATTTCTTGGCCACTTTCTATTCATTGTTCAGATTTTGGGTTTCAGTCCTGGTACGGTGATGCCCATTGCATACATGTTCATGGGGGTGAAAATACAACACCATAAATTCTATGTGACATATGACTTTGCTTCTTTATTAGCTAAGAGGATACATGAAGGGTTGTCAAAGTTGCAGAAAAATGATATCGACACTCAATTCTTTTGGTATTCTATGCTTATGCATATGTTCTTGTTCAAGAATGGTGATTTCTTCTCTGAAAGGATGAAATTAATGCAATCAGTTGATGGAGAAAGATTGCCAGTACAGATATGGGCTGCAGATTTATCTTGCAATAAGGAAAGTACCAGTTATGTGCAATTTGATAATTGCTTTGTTTCCAGATTGAGGGCTAGATTGATGGTGAATGTACCTAGGATCCCTGAGGAATT
Organism: Sequoia sempervirens; assembly: GCA_007258455.2. Lineage (NCBI taxonomy): Eukaryota > Viridiplantae > Streptophyta > Pinopsida > Cupressales > Cupressaceae > Sequoia > Sequoia sempervirens. The sequence goes on along the minus strand of VDFB02000008.1, from coordinate 233,490,320 downwards.
ACATGATTTCCTTAGGGAAAAGGGGAGGAAGCCAAACTTAAAAGTCTGCCATAACTGGGGTGACATTATCCCATACCCATTCAGCACTGTTTTGAGGGTATATGGTTTTCAAGGAGCCCCTCATATAATGCCATACAATGTGCCACCAAGAGTGGGGTTTGTGGCAGTTATGTGGAAAATAGGTTGTATTCATGAGGACAACCTCACTGGAAGGGGTAATAGAACATTTTCCCCTGATTATACAGTGGTGTCAAATTTTTCCTGTCAAATTTTTCCTTTTCAAAGGGAGGCTAAATGCATTTTGAGAAATTATTTGATGATTACCATTTGAGGTGTGGTCCAAAGCAGTGACATGATCCTAAGCGTTTCTTTTCTCTTTTTAGACAAAGAATAAAAGCTGGCAAGTTTTCGCATGAGTTCAACTTCACTGAGGACCTGATTAGAAATGAGTGTGACCTAAATAAGGAGTTGAACAAGGAGAAATGGATAGCTTATGATAAGCTATTAGACATTGTGCAAAAAATGGATCTGAAGTATGATCCATTGTTGGATTTTAGTCCATACCATAAAAAAAATTGATTTTCTGATGGAGAACTTCGAAGAGATTATGGGCACTTTGAGAACCAAAAAGGTAAATTTAGAACTGAGTCTGGGTGTACATGAACAAGGTTCCAGACCAATTGAAACAAAGCCAACATACCAGCTTACAGAAAGGTGGCCCATTTACAGGAGGAAAAAGGATGACAACAGTGATGAGGAAGAAGTGGAAAAAAAGTGAAAGCAAATAATGAAGTTTCCTTCACAACCAGGTCCAAAATTCAAAGTTCCTAGGGCAATCAAAATCATTGATTTAGAATCATCACCAGAAGACAATCCCTCATCACCACCATCCGAGCCAAGCCCTAAAAGTAAAAGGATTGATCAACCATAGGTGGATCTGATGGATGAAATTATTGTTACTGATCAGGACATGAAGGTGGGTATGCCTTCCCCTCCTAGGCCAGCTGAATTGGTTTTATTTGATTTAGATATGAAAAGAAAAAGTTTACAAGATGCAAGAATGGAAGCATGTAAGGAGTTTCTAGATGACAATACATTTGTAAAAACTCATGTATTCTTGCAATTGGTATGGAGGATGAAATTTGAAGAATATCAAGATAAATGTAAGAAGAGAAGGGAACTAAGACCTAATAGGTCAGACCAGGAGAATGATGAGGAAGTAAAAGCTGAATTAATGGAAGAATTTAAGAACATCACTCTTGAAGAAGGAAGGAAACTGGTGAGTCAGGCTGGTGTATTGATTCTGCCTGAATGGGACATTGCAGATGCTTTAGCATTTAATGCTATTTTAAAGTCCAAGCATCCCTTGTAAGACTCTAAAGAAGAAGTCAAGGCAGCACTTCAAGACTCTATTTTCAGTGAAGAATATGAAACTTTGGCAATTTGGGCATTGGCCCCTCAAGGAAGAAAGCCAAATATTACATATATTAATCCAAATTTCAAACAAGGATTAATAATAAAGAGAGCTTCAGAGACCTCAACCACCAAGGCCACTAATTTGATTGTGAATGTGGCCAAATTGGCCCAAAAGACTGTTGAAAGGGAGGAGGCTGACAAGAAGACCCTAATGGAGAAGTATAACCTTTTGATTGAGGAATACAACAAGATGCAACATAAGAATGTTGAGTTGCAGACTGAGGTGGAAAGGTTTAGGTATAAACAGATTGGGGAGACATCAAGTGCTCTAGGGACCAGTACATTACCTTACATAGTAGGGTTAGTGCCTCATGTTTCTCGAATTGTTTCCACACCTAGGTATCCTAGTCAAAATATTTCCCTCACCCCTCCTTTAGAACAAATTGATGAAGAAATAGAGTGCTCTATTGATCCTACAAAGAAGCATCTCTTGCAAAGAATTGATGAATTACAGACATCAATAAAGGTAAGTGAGGAGGGATCTCTTTCAAAGAAAAAGGAGATTGTTACTACTATCTTGAGGCATTTAAATGAAAAGGTTGATAATAAATTGATATCTATACATTCTTTATATTCTTTGTTGTTAGATGCAATAAAGAATATTGATAGGGATCAGGAGGTAGTGATACCATTGATTGAAAATTGGATCCCTAGGTTTAGTGATTTGGATGTCATGTATAGGGCCTCAAGGTTTGATACAAATAATAGGCCCCAATCATTAAAGCCTACTCAAGTATTAGTTAAGTCATTGCAAGGTTTTCAGACCCTACTAGATGATTTGAGTAGGAATATTAGGGAGTTGGTGAAGAATTTCAATGATTGGGGTAACACATTGTTACCTGACATAATTGATGAATAGGGGAAAATCAGGTTATTCCAACAATGGTAGGATCAAGCAAGTGAGGTCATCAATGATCAAATTAAATTAATTTGTGATGACTTAGATTATGATTTGTTGGTGAGTTGTATGGATAAGATTATTAGTACCAGCTCATTTTTTAGAATTTTTGAAAGGGATGCAAATTAGGTAGCGGTAAAGTACACACCTTATAGCACCAACGTGAATGAGGTAATTAATTTTGACTGGCCAACTAATGAAGAATACCAGAAATGGGTAACTAAATATTTTACTGAGGAAGAGTAAAAAGAATGGACTACTAATGGGTGGTAAATCAGATGTTGCGGTTACAACAGTTTCCAGTTTTGCTTTGATGGTAGTCTCGGCACTGGTTTCTTGTGGTTTTTGTTGTTGCATCAACTTTCCTCAGTTGACATGATGAACAAGAATATTCTCCAAGGTGGTGTTTGTTGTAACAATTTTTGGAATATCACCAAGTGCTCCAATTGGCTGGTGACATGTGTACTTTCTGGCTCGATGCTTGTTTTCTCCTTCATTTTCTATAAGAAGGATTTCAAGGCCAGAAGTACGGGTTAGCAAGTTAGATAATTTTTGGTCGAGTCTAGGTGAAGTTGCAGATCAAATTGTAAATTTTGATGGTTTTAGAGAGAAATGCAATTTAGCTTTTGAGTCATTGTGTAACAAGTTTTGAGTTCATGGGGATTTAATGTTGTATAATAGTACTAGCATTTGAGTTGAAATGATAACTTCAAGCTCATGTCTCTCCATTGTACATGCATATCTAAACTTTGAATAAAATAACTAAGGGTTGTTTTATCCATCTCACTGTTGTGGTGTGTATGATTCTATTTTAGCTTTAATTCAAATAATTAATTAAAATGCTTGAATGGGATTGTAGGCAGATGTGTTTTGTTTAAGGATTTGATAAGAAGTATTGAGTTAGAATACATATTGATGAGATTACAATGCAATTTCATCAAGGATTTCATATGTTATGTGTTAAACCTATCATATACCCTTAGATGCTTATGAATTTGACTCCTCCAATGGATAAATGGAACTGATCTAATTTGTAATTATCCATATAATTCAGTATTTGTTTGTATTTTACTAGAGCTTGCTACAAATTGCAAATCAATTACTATCTTATGTTGTGGACTGTGTTGTAGTTATCTCATGCTCCAGATAGTTGATATTGTCGAGGAATAGCCAATTCTATTTGATATTATCCTATCATGTTGAGCTATTAAGTGAGATTATCTACTATTGTTAATGCCATTTATAATAATGGTGCAGAGGTTGTAAACACATTAAGGGATCACCCTCCCGGGTCTTGTAGAGCCCAAAGTGTAGGAGGATTTTTAAATTCCTCATCAGTTGGTCTAGGTCCTTTGAGCTACCCTTGATTGGAATTGGAAATTCCATAGGTAGATTAGAAGACAAACCTGGTTACATTGTAAAAATGCAACCAACATATTGTTTTTGATAGAAGCTAGTGAGGTATTAATAACCTCAGATAAGTACTCTACATAATCATATGACCTAGCATCTTGGCTCTGGACATCTGTTGCTAAAACCATGGGAGCTATGACCATTGTAGAAGGAGCATCTATTCCTAAGACCTAGCGACCTAAATAATAGGTATATTGGTAGTACTCCTTGAATAAATCCATAGAAAATGGGGGTTTCTCATCACTAGAGAATCTTGTAAGTTGGTTCCTTGCATCCCTAGGTCTATGCAAAGGTAATTTCCATCTCTTGTATCTTTTTTCCATGGTTCAATACTCTTTTGAAACATTCCTTATCCTTAGTGGTGTTTTCTTGGATGTATCTAATTGGAAGATCATTGAGATATAATCTCTTGTTATGAGGATAAATTGTGAGCCATCGTGAGAATGAATTGACCTTGTCCCGGGTTTATAATTTTTAGCAAACACCTTAATTAACTCCACATTGACAAATACATTGGGCATCACAGGTCTTGCTAAGTTCATGTTCCATGGATTTGGCATGGGTCTGTGCTTGTATTTCTTGCTATAATGATTTATAGATAGGTCATACCCTCACTGTGGAGTCCATAGATCTCCTAGGTTCTTATGTTTATCTCTCAATTTCTCACATGAAGGGTTCACTTGGGATGTCCTCCTAGATTTCAGCCTAGAACTAGGACATTGTTCAATTAGATCTTGATTTAGTTGTCTAAGCTTAGTTTTCTCTTTTCACTTTTAGTTTATGAGGTGTTCTTTCCATGTTTAAAACCCTATCTTCACCGTACTTCAAACAAGCTTTGATAAAATATCTTTAGCTAGGTCTCGAATACTTATTTGAATCAATGTTGTTGTTTCTAAACTGCTCGCTATTGCCCAACCTCAGATCCTCAATTTTTAGCTACAATTAATTGATATTTCAAGATCTTACAACCAAGATATACCAAGATTTAGCACACTTCCATCAATTCTAGTTCATAAATGACACTTGCACCACCTTTCTAATCAAAGGTAGCATTAATGTTAGTTATGTCTTTGAAATCCTCACTAGTCATGTCAACTAGGTGAGAAATCATTTTACAATGTTGAAGAGACTTTCATCGGCATCATGTTCTCTCTCTGACATTTTTTTCCTTTTGGTTCCTTTTCAAAGTTTCAAAGAGACATTTGAGTGTTTCTCTTCGATACCGTAAAGTCTCTCTAACAACTTTACCTTGGGCTTCTACTATTTTTCCTTCTTTCCATTTTCATTATCAGAATTTTAGTGAGACCTATGACCATCTCCCTTCAATAAGCCTATGTCTCTTCGATATACCAATATTCTTTTGTTTATCCGTGCTTTTGGAGAGACCTTTATTTATGTCTTTCTGATGTGAGTTTCTCTCTTTGATATCCCTTGTCTTTCACTTTTCATTTCAGAGTTTCAAAGAGACTTGTCATTACCTCTCTTTGATGTCCCATAGTCTCCACAAAAGTGTTTCCTTACTTTTGCATTCCTATTGTCAGGATATCAAAGAGGATTTTGTCAATGTCTTCTTGACACAATCTTGTCTCTTCGACATTCCATTCTTATCTATCCTAGTGGTGTCGAAGATACTTCTTCATTTCTTAGCTTGGTAAATTGATCTACCTTTGAAATTACTTGAATTCACCAGTTTTCCATTATCTATTATATGATAATTTTAATTTCCAATAGATGTTTTTCTATTTCCTTAATTGAAAAATGATTTAGCACCCTTAGAATATCAACCTTTCTCTGTATTGTATTTTGTTAGAGAGACATCTGAGTGTATCACTTCGAAGCATGGTGGTCTCATCAATATTTTTGTGTTGGCTTCATTATCGATTTGTTGAGGAGATTGCAATGAAACTCTCCTCAATGTGGCATTGTTCTGGTGAAATGGGTTTCGAGTAATGGACTTAAGGCAATGACTATAGGGAGGGTGATTTTAAATGATAATTATTTTTATTAGAATAGGTTAGGGAGACTATAGTTATAACATTTTAATCTTATTTATACAAAAATGATGGTTTTGAGGGTGGGTGCATATGGTGTATAATAGATTTGTTATACTCAGGTGGCTAAAATTGATGAAATTTTAGGGTTGAATTGTGGTTCCAACAGTGTCCAACTTGTTGAGGCTATTTTTTATCTTTTACTTTGGATGCCCTAATTGATGTTTTGAGACCTTACAAAGGATATAAATGAAAGAACATTTTAGTTAGAAGGACAATGAGATCGATGTGATGTGTGATTATGGATTGGTGAAGTAAGTTGAGAAAGAGTCAAGTGTGCTTTAATGACTCAATTAGTAGAGTGTATTGTTGACATATGTTGTACTTTCATATTTTCATGTGTCATTCTTTCAGATAGCTAGTCTCTTTATTAGGTCCTTGTAAATTTTATCTTTCCCTGGGGTTGTGTACCTTAATACTACAAGTCCTTTGTATCTTCCCCTAAGGTTTTCCACCTTAGCCTACAAGTCCGTTTGGGAGCAATGTGCATCCTTAGGTAGTGATCCTTAAAAAAATGTAATTTTGTAAGCAATGAGATTCCTATATTAAGAGATTTCTCTCTATGTTTTTCCCTTCTTGGTATTTCCATGTAAATTTGGTGTTATCTTGTGCATGTGTGTTCATTGTCTCATCTTTCATTGCTTTTGATTTGATTAACCCTTGTTAATCTTTTTGTAAGTTGTTGATCTTGTTAAAGTCTGAATTTGAATATTTCTTAAGGTTTCAAGATTTGAAGGGATTACCTTTATAGATACCAATTCACCCCCTCTCAGTATTCAAGTGTGTTCAATAATTGGTATCAGATCCAAGGTCCTCCAAAGAAGCTTAAACACTTGATGAAAGGTCTGGGATTGCACATGATGGATCTTACAAGTGTCCTAGGTTTGATGGGACAAATTACACCTTTTGGAAAGTAAGAATGGAAGGCCATCTAAACTCTCTAGTGTTTGGTGTTTGCTAATATTTAAATGATGGTTACACTACACATTTGGCTCCTCAAATAGATCTAGCTAAGATTAGGCTGTATGAGAACAATGCCAAGGAAAAGAATGCTATCATGTGTGGGTTAGTTGATCCAAAACTGTTGAATGTGTTGAGTTGCAATTATGCTAAGGATGTATGGGAAAAGTTGAGTAATATTTATGAACGATATAATAAAGTGAAGCAAGCCAATATGAAAATATTCAAGATCAAATTTGAGACCCTGAGGATGACAGAGGATGAAGATATTGCTAGTTATATGCTTTTGGTGGATGAAGTTGTTACTGGAATCAAAGATCTTGGTGGAGAAGTGAAAGAAGATGAGATTAAGAAGAAGGTTCTGAGATCTCTTCCTAACTATTATAGTCACAAGGTATCTACCATTGAAGAGTCTAAGTACTTGGATAATCATTTAGTAGATGAAATGTTTTGTTCTTTTACTACCTTTGAAATGAGAGAATTTGACAAAGATGTTTAAAAGAAGGAAGCATCATTCAAAGTGAGTAGAAAGATAGAAGATGATTTATGAGATCAAAATGATGAATTTGATGAGGTAGAAGGAAAATTTGTGAGAATATTGAAGAAAGGCACTGAAAAATACAAAGGTAAGTTACATTTTAAGTGTTTCAATTGAGGGAGGATTGGTCATTTTGCATCTAAATATCCCTATAAATAATTATAATATGGAAACAAAAGAGAGAAGTTCAAAAATAGTTTCTATTCTAAGGAGAGTAGTTTTTCTTTAGAAGATGAGGAGAATGATTCAAATGATGAAACCCTATTCATGGTAGTGAAAAACAAAAAGGGATCATATTGATAAATGCAAGAAGTCTGGTACCTTGCAAGATAATAAAGATAAGGAAATATCAATGCTTGTGTGTACTTCATTTCATGAAAAAGGAAGAAACAAATGCTTGGGTGATTCATATTGGTTGCTCTAACCACATGATCGATGACAAGAGAAGGTTCAAGTCTTAAGAAGTGTAATGGTGGAGCTGTTAAGTTTGGTGGTGATGATTCAATGCAAATTTTTGGAAAGGGTGTTATAAAAATTTATGAAAATAGAAGGACTAAGGATGTCCACTATGTCAAAGGAATGAAGCATAATCTTCTTAGTGTTAGTCAGATTCCAGCAAAGGATATAACCTTATATTTCATGCTAGTGATTGTGAGATAAAAAAGGATAGGTTTGAAATATTAGTTGTAGAAGGTACAAGGACAAATGGAAATGTCTATCATCTAAAGGAGGAAAATGAAATAATATTCTTTTTGGCTCAATCCGATGAGTGTTGGTCATGGCACTAGAGAATGGGACACATCAACTTTGAAAATATGGTAAAGATCAACTCTACTCATGCAGCAAGAGATATTCCTAAGATAATCAAGCCTACAAACACATTATGCAAGGAGTGTCAAATGGGAAAGTAGACAAAGACAAGTTTCAAGAGCAAAGAGTGTTCTACTACAATGCCATTGGAGTTGATTCACATTGATCTATGTAGACCTACAAGAACAAGGATTCAACAAGGTGAAAGGTATTTCATGTTCCTTATTAGTGGCTGCTCTATAATGAATTAGGTTACATTTTTAAGAGAAAAATTAGAAGCCCTTGATAAGTGTAATATTTTCAAAGAAAAATTTGAGAATGGAATGGATGCTAGGATCACATTCTTAAAATATGATAGAGGAGGTGAATTTACTTCAAATGAATTTGAAATTTTTTGTGAAGATCATGGTATGAGAAGACATATTTCTGATCCGAGAACCCCTCAACAAAATGGGGTAGTGAAAGTGAAGAATAGGACTATGCAAGATATGGCTAGGGCTATGTTGAAATATTTTGATCTATCTAATATATATTGGAAGGAAGGAGTTCGCATTGCTGTCTACTTTCTTAACATAGTAAAATTGAGGGTCAATAGCACTAAGACACCTTATGAGCTATGGTATGGATGACCCCCTACTATTAGATACTTTAGAATACTTGGTAGAAAATTTTACACTAGGAGAGATGAAGAAGATCTTGGAAAGATTGATTTAACATCTGATGAAGGAATATTTCTTAGTTACTCAACCAAGATCAAGGCATATAGATGCTACAACAAGAGATTGTAAAAGATGATTGAAAGCAAAAATGTTAAGGTACATGAAGATTTGTGTCAGATCTCACAAGAACTAGAGTTTTTTGGATTTGATATACCTCCCTAGATTGAAGAAGAAGAATAAGAAGAGAAAGAGGAGAAGAAAAAAGAATAAAAATAGACTCCTAAGACTCCAACAAAATATGTTCAAAAGAATCATTCTACAAATAAAATCATTGGAGATAAGAATGAAGGTGTGCTACCCAAGAAAAAGCTTGAAAAAGCAAGTGAGCAAGTGAATTTGTGTTTACTATTAAAGGTTGAGACCAAAAACTTTATTGATTCTAGCCAAGATGATGGTTGGATAAAGGAAATGGAAAAGGAATTTAATCAAATAGAAAAGAATTAGACATGGGAATTAGTTCCCAAACCAGTTGATAAGAATGTTATAGGAACAAAGTGGGTGCTCCAAAACAAGTTGAATGAAGATGGTGAAGATGTGAGGAAAAAATCTAGATTGGTATATAGAATTTATTCACAAGTGGAAGGTATTGATTTTGAGGAGAATTTTTCTTTGGTAGCTATAATGGAGGCAATTAGAATCTTTCTTTCTTTTGTTGCTCACAAGAATTTTAAAATCTATCAGATGGATTTCAAGTCAACCTTCTTTAATTTTGATTTAGAGGAAGAAGTGTACACTAAGAAATCAAATGGTTTCATGCTATCAAAATATTTTTACATTGTGTACAAAATAATGAAAGATTTGTATAGACTCAAGCAAGCTCCTAGAGCTAGGTATGCTTGGTTGGATAAGTACTTACTTTATAAAGGTTTCAAGAAAGGTATTGTAGATAGTAATCTTTATATTAAGGTTGAGGAAGACAAGGTTTTGACAATTGTTGTATGTATTGATGATATCATCTTTGGTGGAGATGATAATATGTGTTAGAGGTTTGCATAAGAGATACAAAAAGAGTTTGATATGTATATGATTGGTGAATTTTCTTTCTTCCTTGGGCTTCAAATTGTACAACTAGATGATAGTATCTTTATTTCTCAGGCTAAGTAGGTTAAAGAGATGCTAAATAAGTTTGGAATGAAGGATTCCATACTAATAAGTACTCCTATGGTCACCGATTGTTGCTTGAGTAAAATTGATGAGTCTCCTAAGGTTGATCAGACTCTTTATAGGTCTATGATTGGAGGTTTATTGTACTTGAATACTTCTAGACCTAATATTATGCATGTAGTATGTTTGGTTTCTAGATATCAAGATAATTCTAATAAAAATCATGAGAAGGTAGTGAAAAGAATATTCAGATATTTGAAGGGAACTTTGAATTATGGTTTGTGGTATAAAAAAGATGATAAATTTTCTTTGAGTGGTTATATTGATGTTGATTGGGTAGGATTTGTGGATGGCTGAAGAAGCACCAATTGAAGTGCATTTTTCTTAGGAGATAGGTTGGTCTCTTAGTTCTGTAAGAAGTAGGACTCAATGTCCTTATCCATAGCAGAAGTTGAATATATTGTTGCAACATGTTGCTACACCTAGGTGTTATAAATGAAGAAGACTCTAAAGGATATAAATGTAGCATATGATGAACTCATTCCCATATTGTGTGATAATAGCAATGCAATCAGCATTTCCAATAATTCGGTGATGCATTCAAGGACCAAATACATTTCTATCTAGTATCACTTTCTAATAGAGAAGACTATAGAGAAAGAAGTCAGATTGGAATATGTGCCTACTAAGGATCCGATTGAGAAAATATTCATTGAGGCACTTTAAAAGGATACTTTTGGCACAATCATGGTAGGAGGGTTCCAGAAGGAACAATCCAAACTATGAAACAATGAGTCAACACAATGGAAATGACACAATAAACTAATATACAAACATGAAAATTTATTGAAGTAACAATATTGCATGCAAAATATGCCTCATGGGTGAATATCCAAGGCTCACATGCCTACTACAAGGGTATTCAACGATACAACTGGCCAACAAGACTTATTACATGCCCTGAAGGGTTAATGGAAAATTGTAACTTCTAATCTATCTATATCTGAATGAAATGATTCCTAAATGATTACAAATGATTACAAATATGCTTCTCAAGCTCCAAAAAACGTTTGTGTCAGCTACAAGGGTTCATAATCTTGATGAATGGATATACATGAAGGTCAGCCCCAAATGCTCTGCTGTTAAATATAATGAAATTCTAAGAGCGATAACTTTTGATAAATAAATGCAATTGATGTGAAATCTAGATATGTGATATATGTTGATGTGTAGATTCTATATATTACTCCACAAGGTAAGAAATGATGATGTGATAAAATGTGTAATGAAGTACTAAAACTACTACTAAATGCAATACAAGAAAATAAATGTTTTTGGTTGATACAAGGTTGCTTTACAACTAATGATTCTCTTGCATTAGACACCTGGAGTTGGAAGAAAAGTGAGTCCCTCACTTTCCAAAGCTAAGAGGAAAACCAAGATGGTCCACCTCAGCTTGAGAGATCCATGATGAATCCTCCTCTAATCTTCATTTCCACTTCACAAGGTATTCTTTGTACTGCTTGTTCCTAGTGCTCCTTCCAGTTTTGGTATCTAATTTTTTCTCAATCTCCTTCGGTTTCTAGTGTGGTAATTTCTCCTTCGAGTCTAATTCATCACTACTGCCACTTGACCGTCCCTCATGATGCTCATATATGTTTGTAATATTGAAAATAGGTGAAATACCCAATATATATGGTAACTCCACTTCAAATACATTTCTAGAATCAAACTTCCTTAGAATCTTACATGTTCCAAACTTCCTCATCTTCAACTTATTGTATGTTCCAACTAGAAATATCTCCTTCCTCAAATACACCATCAATTCATCTCCAATAATAAATTACTTATGCCTTTGTTTCTCATTTTACCTTCTCCTTGTACTTACTATTCATATCTTAAAAATTCTTCCATACCTATTTATGGAATGTTTCCATGAAATATGCAAACTCTCCTACCTCCACACTCTTTTTATTTTTCATACTGATGTCTCTTAACTCTTCAAATCCTCTAGGATGTGTTCTAGTAACAATCTTAAATTGTGTCTTCCCTATACTTCATTTCACTGAATTATTGTATGTAAACTCTACCTATGGTAAATCTATATCCCAAATTCCTACCTTATCTCTAACCAAACATATTAACAAGTTACCCAAATTTCTATTTTACCATATGTCTGTGGGTGATATGTCAAACTAAACTTTAAATATGTCTTCATCTTTTTCCATAATGTCCTCCAAAAGTATTTGATAAAATTTGTGTCTATGTCTGGAATAATACTCTTAGGTAATCCATGCAATCTCACAATCTCCTTGAAAAATAAGTCAGCAACATGCACAACATCATTAGTCTTCTAACAAGGAATAAAATGTGCCATTTTAGAAAATATATCCACTACTACCATTATAGAATTATGACCTCTCTGTGTTCTTGGAAATCCCAATATAAAATTCACACTTATATCTTCCCAAGGTCTCTCTAGTACTATCAAATGTCTATACAATCCAATATTCTAACCACTCCCTTTTGCAACTTGACAAATTCTACAACTTTGAGCATATTTCCTTATATTCTTATATATCTACAACCAAAAATAATGTTCACTTACCAAATCCACTATCTTATCCACTCCAAAATGTCTTGCTAAACTTCCACTATGCTTCCCCTTGATCAAATTCTCCCTCATTGAACTCTTCAAAATATGCAATTGATTTCCCTTGAATAGCATACCTTCATGAATGAAATAGTCCAACCATTGGCTCTAGTTTTTCACTACTGGTTCTTTACATGCTCTCCATGCTTCACCAAAATCCACCTCATTCTCATACATATGATTCAAATCTTCAAATCCCAATACTTGTACTCTCATCTTTGTCAGCAAATTCCTTCTCCTGCCCAATGTATCCACAACTTTATTTGACTTGCCACTCCTATGATTCAACACAAATGTGTAACTTTGAAAGAGATCAAGCCATCTCATATGTCTCCGATTCAACTTCCCTTAACTGTTCAAATACTACAAAGCTTGATGATCAGTATACAACACAAAATCCTTAGACAACAAGTAATGTCTCCACTTATTCAAAGCTTGAATTGTGGCATAGGATTTGTGATCATATATTGAATATATTCTTCTAGAATCATTTAACTTCTCACTAAAATAGGCTATAGGTCTTCCTCCTTGACTCAACACTGCTACAATTGCATTTCCACTTGCATCACAATAAACTTGAAATACTTTGTTAAAATTTGGTAATGCTAACACTGGCTACTTTGTCACCTTTTGTTTCAATAATTAAAAACTTATTTCTGCTCTAGATGTCCACTTAAAGTCCTTCTTGTCTCCTCTCATTTTCTCCATCATAGCATTATAAATGCTACTAAAACTTCTGATAAACTTCGGGTAGAAACTAGCCAAGCCATGAAATGATCTCACTTCCCCAATGTTTACCAATATAGGCCAATCTATTGTGTGGTCTCACAACATGCCCCAAAACTATAAAGCTTTGGGACCCCCAAAAAAAACTAATGCTTATGGCAGGTGTTGGCTAGTTGAGGAGATCACCAAATGGTAAAATTCAAAGGATTTTTTTTTAAATACTTTATGATTCAAGAGTATCGAGTACCGGGAATCGAGTACCGAGAAGCTAGAAATGTAAAAATTGTAAATGCAAGTTTTTGGGAATAAGGTTCTGGTCCAGGAGCGAAGGTTCAGTAAAATGGAAGTTCTAATAAAATTTGAGGTTTGGGAATTTTTTTTGGTAAAAGCTGAGGTATCGAGTACCAGGTACTAGGTATTAATGTTAAGTTCAAAAGTTAAATTTTTAACATTTCCCAAAGTCTGAAGGTCTAGTAGCCCAACTTAAATAAAATAATTATGTGGGAATTTGATGTTTTTAAAGTGTGATATTTATGATGGTTTAACATGATGATTTATTAACAATGATTTTATTTTCATTAGAGTTTTATGAATGTTTTAAAAGGGATTTAATTTGTAGAATTTTTATTTGGAGAAGTAGATTTTAATGTAACATTCATGTATTGATGGTTAGGAGAACTAAGGTTGTGAGAAAATTGAATGGTGTTACCAAGTTTGGCAATATGCGCTGGAAGCTCATACAAGAACAAAGTTCATTTCAAAGAAGCACCAGGTACTAGGAAACCAAAAATGTTGGTATTACACATGTGATGGAGTGTGCTCATTCTGAGGGTGATTCATTTTTGTGAATGTTCATTCTAAGTCTAAACTTGGATGTAGGAACAAAGTGTCCACTTAATCATTTTGAATATATGGGAAGTTCCTATATTTTTTTTGGTGGGTTCATTTGGTACCAAGATGGAACCCTGATAATACAAAGATAAAAGACCTGAAGGACATTAGTGTGTTAAGGAAGGTTGATATCCATTGACTTCATTACCAATTTTCTTGCTAGTTGTCATATTCCACGTGCCTTGTCATGATAAATCCCTTGGATTTCCTCTCATGTATTTGTGTTATCTTACCTGTGTCTTGTTCCTATAAAAGATTAAAAGTTGTTTCATTTTAAGTTCATAATTTGTGGATGTTGGAAGAGCCAAAACTTCTTTAAGTTTTTTTCTTTCTGCCTATTTTCTAAATCATTTTGGATTAAAAATTTGTATGTACATATAATCGATCAATATCAAATCTAATTTGAAAGCTACCAATTATTACCTTTTGTAGCTGGTTGTTTGTTCAGTTGGACAAGGCTATATGGTGCACCATTTAAGGGTGTATACAGAACCTACCCAGTGTCCAAATTAAACCCCCTTCTTTAAAATTTTGCACCATTCTATGCCTAGCTCTGAAGCAATTTGGTGAAGTATAGAGTGGTTTTCATTGATTTGGTTAATTCTTGCGGCATGCATGGATAATACTCGAGAGCTCTTTTAATTTTCAAGTAATTTTGATGCTTTATTTTAGATTAGATGTTTAAATTTCAGAAAATGTTCCAAAAGATAGATGAATGAATGGAAATTTTATTACAAATATTTCATTTCCATTGTATTTCTAAATGCTTAAAGCTAAATCTACTTACGTGATAGAAAATTTGTTTGGAATTCATGAAATATTATTGCATATTTATTGATTTCATGAAATTTTATGATGACTGGCCAAGGAATATCTTTTACTAAACCTCTTTTAGAATAAAAAATTACCACTTACCCCTCATGATTAACAACATTCTCACAATGAACCTTGATGTGAACCTATTATGGTCAAGACCTTACTTAAACAAGCCTTAGGATTAAGCTATGTCAACCTAAAGATTTAGGTTGACCTGGTTCAATCTTTCAAGTAAAGATAGGTTCCCTCAGTCTATCTATGAAGATTTATTTGCAATGTTGGTGTGCGACTAACATCGCGATCAATAGGAACTAGTGCTAGAAGGAGGGCCTTCATATCTTTCCCTTCAATTTTGTTTGGAATCAGTATTAGTTTCAGGTTTGAGAGTTTCTTGTAAGATGATAGTCTATGCATGCCAATAGTAAGAAAATGGAAGTTGATAAACTCTAGGGAATCCTTAACTGTAGATTGCATCATTTGAGTTTGTTCACCTTTGGTAGGGTCACTAAGTGTAGAATTCATGATACAACTGACCATTGTGAGCTTGATTGTGAATTTTTTTAACTAGGGTAAGTCTGGCCATGCATAAAGTGATTTCTTTAATGGAAGAGGTTTTGACTGCTAAAATAAAGGAATCATTAATGAGTAGAATTTCAAATTTCGATAAAGTGCATAACCATAGTGAAATCAAAAATGTAAAAAACTTAATTGCTAAATCAAAATGGTTTGTTAACTACAATTTTTACGAGGAAAATCGTAAAGTTTTGTAGGAAAACATGAAAGAATGTTGGGACTTGGAAATACCACACTAAAAAATGAGAAGATAGAAGAGGTGAGTCATCATCCCTTTCACACGTGGAAGATGATAATGAAGTAGACAAGTAGGAAAATAGAGCGGAAGACATTTTTTTTGCTCAAAAATAAAAATTCACAAGCTGAAATGGGAAATTTTCTTGATCTCATGCAAAATATAGAATATCAAGTTTTTACTTTCTTTCTCTCTAATGATAGTGTAAATTGTGCTATTGCTTTATCTAACAAAGTTAAAAGTGAAGACAGGGCTAAAGACTTGAAGAATTTCTGAGAGGAGGAAAATAAAGAAATGACTACAGACATTCATGGAACTGAACAAAATGAAGAAGAAAACCATGAACCAAGGCTGGAAGAAGGTAGAGTATGGAAGATTCAGCAAAGGTGTGTGCAATTGACCTTTAACGAGGTATTTTTCATACATATGAGCTAATTTATTGGTAAGTATATCTTTGAATTAATGTTTATTAAATGTAGAAAATTTAAAATAATTCATTATTGTAGTAGGAAATTTGAAGCCTATTTAAGTGAATTTAAAGATAAACTTGTTGTAATTCATACGAAGAATACTATGAAGATAGTGATAGATTTTAAAGTAAATTGAAATATTTTGGAAATATTGCACTATGAAATGAAAAGAAACAAAATCATGTGCAGTAAATACATGCTTAAGTACAAAAATGAAAAAGTTTCATATATATATATATGTGTGTGTGTGTGTGTAGATTTTTTATATACATGGAAATATAAAATGTTCTTGTTGTAAAAGTGTAAAAAGGAAAAAAGGACTCAAAGTTGAGTTGTAGGAACAGGGTGGTCATTTAGTCAATCTGGGATGATTCATCCATAAGAGTAGAATATCCTAAGTAAGCATTTTCCCAGTGAGAATCAAAGTCAGGGGTATGGAGCTTAGTTAGAAATGGATGGAGAGGAACTATTTCTTCTCATTCTAGAAACCATGGAGTGCCATCAACAGAGGGAATCCCGATAGTCAGGTGCGCAATAGATAGAACATAGTCCAATTTACCCAAGAAATTAGACTGCACTATCATATTTGCAACTCTCTAATCTTCTTCAACTGAAAGTCCAAGATCTAGGAGTGAGGCTACTAACCATGAAGCCAAGTTTGAATTCAGCTATTAGTATGCTCTAGATTCAACAAAAGTTTCCCAAAGGACTAGGCACAAATTTGGAGCAATAAAGTTGGGATTTTGTAGAAAGAAAACTTTGCCAAGCTACTAGGTAGTAATGCAACCCATGAAGCCATTCTAGCAGTGAACACAAGTTAATAAAATTGGAGTTTCCATGGCCTAGAAGCAAGCAAGCACAAATAGAGTAGAAAAGCTAAATGATAATTGAAAGAAAAGAAAATGTGGAGAATTTGAAAGAGAAGTGTAAAATTTATAGAAAACCATGAAGGATTTGTGGTACATAGTTTCCTAGAGAGAAGTCTTAGAAAATGCAAGTTAAGGTGGCAATCAAATGAGTTTCTCTAGAGAAAAATGTTAAATCAAATTAATTCTCATAGAATTAGTGGTAATTTGCTTCAAATTTTTCCAGTACAAAGATCACAAATCAAGAAAATTGAGGATTTTAAAAATAATGGTGCTCATTTCATTATATTTTATTGAGCCATATTAATCATCAGGTGTCCATCTATGCAATGCATAAAGGAAAATCTAGCTAGTAACGTAGCACACATCAACATCTGGGAATTGAAAAGAAATAATACATGTGTGTTAAGGTGTGCAAATTAAATGCAACGTATTATGGTTAGAATTAAGAGTCATGATTACAACTCTGATCCATTAATGTGGTGTAGTACCATCAAATCAGAATCTCTAGCCGAGTGTTTTAATGATTTATATAAAATTAAGATGGAAGGGTGGTAATCAATAGTTCTAAATTTAGATTTAATTTGGCGATTGAATTATTTGCTGCTAAATTTTAACTTATGCATATTTTCTAACATATAGCAAATTTTAGTTAGTTGGGATTTGGCACAAGGGTGGTAAAATTTAGTTGAAAAGTTGTACTTATAGGGAATAACTAAATAAGTTTCTAGGAATTGATGAAACCATGAAGGAATTTGTATTGAATGAAAAATCAAAAGGCAACCTTCTCTACCACTATAATTCCCAACCTAATAGCAGGCTTCATTTCTTGCAAGTTGAAGCAAATGAGATTATATTGAAATATAAAAAAAAATAAAGAGAAAAGAAAAAAAAGAATATCAAAGAAATATCAAAAGAGAAAAATTCAACTCTTTAGGCTATCCAAATATCTCTATCGAGGCTATGGATTCCTGGATGGTAGTAGAGCTCTATTTGGGGGAATTATAGAGATAACCTTGTCAGTATTATGGATGCTTGACTGGTAGCAAGGCTCTATCCATGGTTGGCTTTGCATGAATTACCAAATTATGTAGTTCAATGTCAATGAACTAGTTTTTGCACCAAGTTCTAGAAACTAGAATTAATCCAAGCACACACTGATAATTTCTGGAGAAATTTAATTGTCCTTATGTCAAAATCTAGGTAAAGGTAAGGTGTTATTGTTTTAAAATATGTATAAGTTATGATTTTTAGCAGGTGATTTAATCCCAAATTTCTTTTAAATTTGGTTTTATTGGTTGCAAGTTGTTGTGTGGTCTCACAACATGCCCCAAGACTATAAAGCTTGGGGACCCAAAAAAAAAAATTCTTATGGTAGGTGTTGGTTAGTTGAGGAGATCACCAGAAGGTAAAAGTCAAAGGATTTTTTTTAAAATACTTTGTGATTCAAGAGTACTGAGTACCAGGAATCAGGTACTAGGAAGCCATAAATGTAAAAAATGTAAATACAAGGTTTTGGGCATAAGGTTTTGGTCTAAGAGCAAAGGTCTAGTAAAATGGAAGTTCTGGTAAAATTTGAGGTCTGGGAAATTTTTTTGGTAAAAGTTGAGGTATTGGGTATCGGGTACTAGGTAATAATGTTAAGTTCAAAAGTTAAATGTTTAACATTGCTTGAAGGTCTAGTAACCTGACTTAAGTAGAATAATTACGTAAAAATTTTATGTTTTGAAAGTGTGATATTTATGATGGTTTAACATGATGATTTATTAATAATGATTTTATTTTCATGAGAGTTTTATGATTGTTTTAAAAGGGATTTAATGTGTGGAGTTTGTACTTACATGAGAAGTAGATTGTAATGCAACATTCAGGTATGGACGGTCAAGAAAACTAAGGTTGCGAGTAAACCCAATGGTGTTACTAGTTTCAATAGTATGCTTTGGAAGCTCATGCAAGAACAAAGTTTGTTGCAAAGAAGCACTGGGTACCAGGAAACCAGAAACATTGGTATTACACATGCGACGAAGGAGTGTGCTCATTCTAGGGGTGATTCATTCCTAGGAATGTTCAATCCAAGTCTAAACCTAGATGTAGGAACATAATGTCCACTTGATCAGTCTAAATATATGGGAAGTTCCTACATTTTTTTGGGTGGGTTTGTTTGGTTCCAAGATGGAACCCTGGTAATAAGAAGATAAAATAGCTGAATTAAATTAATCTGCTAAGTAAAGTTGGTAACCATTGACTTCATTATAAATTCTCTTGCCAATTTTCATATTCCACGTGCCTCGTCATAATTCATACCTTGGATTTCCTCTCATGTATTTTTCTTATCTTCCCTCTATCTTGTTCCTATAAAAGGCTAGAAGATGTTTCATTTTAAGTTAAGTTTAGAATTTAAGGATTTTGGAAGAGCCAAAAATTCTTTAAGTTTTGTTCTTTTTTCCTATTTTCTGAATCATTCTGGATTAAAAACTTTTATGCACATAAAACCAATCAATATCAAAGCTAATTTGAAAGCTACCGAGAGCTATCTTTTGTAGCTAGTTGTTTGTTCAGTTGGACAAGATTGTATGTTGCATCCTTTAAGGGTGTATAAAAAACCTACCCACTGTCCAAATTAAACCCCCCTTCTTTGAAAGCTCATGCCATTCTATGCCTAGCTGTGAAATAATCTAGTGAAGTATAGAGTGGTTTTCTTTTATTTGGTTGATTCTTGAGGCATGCATGGATAATACTGGGGAGCTCTTTTAGTTTTCAAGTACTTTTGATGCTTTATTTTAGATTAGATGTTTAAATTTCAGAAAATGTTCCAAAAACTATATGAAGGAATGGAAATTTTATTGCAAATCTTTTGTTTCCATTGTATTGATGAATGCTTAAAGCTAAATCTACTTAAGCGATGGCGAAGTTGTTTGGAATTCATGAAATATTATTACATATTTGTTGATTTCATGAAATTGTCTGATGACCGGCTTGAGAATATCTTTCATCGAACCTTATGATTCCTTTTAGAACCAATAATTATTGTTTACCCCACTGATTAACAACATTGTCACAATGAACCTTGATGTGAACCTAGTATGGTCAAGACCTGACTTAAACGAACCTTGGGATTAAGCCAAGTCAACCTAAAGATTTAGGTTGTCCTAGTTTAGTCTTTCAAGCAAAGATAGGTTCTTGTAGTCTGTCTATGAGGATTTATCTACACTATTGGTGTATGACTAACATCATGATCAACACAATAAACAATTTCTCACTTTCTCAGGGTCCATCTTTAGTCCTATAATAGAAATGAAAAATACCAAATATACCAATTATGTCTTCATGAAACTACACTTCCTAACATTAATCAACAACTTCTCTTATCTCAACCTCTGTAATAATTTTTGTATGTGCCATAAATTTTCTTCTCTGGTCTTACCAAAAACTAGAATATCATCCAAATACACAATTAAAAACTTACTCAAGAATTTCTTCAATACCTCATTCATAAACCTCATTAATGTGCTTGGTGCATTAGTCAATCCAAAAGGAAATACTAACCACTCATACAATCCTTCATTTGTCTTAAATGTAGTCTTCCATTCATCTACTTCTTTGATTCTAATCTGATATCCACTTTTTAGGTCAATATTTGTGAAACACTTTGCTCCACTCAAATAGTCCATAAATTTCATCCATCCTTGGCAATGGGAATCTATACTTGATAGTGATCCTAATAATTTCTCTTGAATTTGTACACATTCTCAACTCTTCATCTTTCTTTGGTGCAAGTATAGTAGTTACCACACATGGTCTCAAACTCTCTCTAATCAATCCTTTCCTCAACAATTCTTGTATCTACCGGTTCAACTCTGCATTCTCTATCTATGTCATTCTATGTGTTGCCTTGTTTATCAAACTTTCTCTTGGTATAATATATATATTATGAATAATACTCCAAACAGGGGGGAGTCCCTTGGTACATTCTCTGACATGATATCTTCATACTCTGTCAACAATTCTACAACTTTTTTCTGTGGTGGATCTTCATCTCTAGCTATCTTCAGACTCCCACCCTTCTTTGGAATCAATACAAAACACATGTTCTCATGCCTCAATCCATCAATAAATTTCCTTCCATCTACCAAACATAGTCTGGTAGTGCCACATACTACAGTCTTCTCCTCTTCCTCTAAAGGTATCAACTTAATTCTCTTTCTCCTTTGATGTCACAGTATAAGTGTTCCTTCTTCCATTATGAATAACTTTCTTATCATATTTACATGGTCTTCCTTACAGTAAATGACAAGCATCGATAGGCATAATATCAAACAATACTTCATCTCTGTATTACCCAATATGAAATTTCACCAAACATTGCTAATTCACCAATATCTTATGATCATATTGAATCAACGCTATCCTATAAGGGTTTGAATGTTTCAATCTCTCCAAATTCAACTTAGTTATGATCTCCTCTAAAACAAGATTATTAGGCCTACCACTATCAATGATAAATTTGCATACCTTTCCTCCATAATTAAATCTAGTTTTGAATAAACTCTTCCTTTGTGGTGGTTACTCAGTCACTTCATCATGCATCAAAGCTCTCCTCATCACCAATCATTCACCTTCCTTAGGTTTCCCAATTGAATTAGGGGATCCAACATGTTATTCTTCCACATAAGCTACTCTTTTGGTATGCTGAGGTTTCTTTCTAGTGCTCCCTTAATGAAACTCAAATGCTCTATCCCCTTCACCTCCACACTTGAAGCACGTTCCTCTGAATGGTCTTCTCTCAAATCTTCCTTCATCTCTCTAGTATCCATCATTGTAGTAAGTATTATGGCCTCCTCTATCACTACAGTAGAAATTTCTATCTTCGCTTCCTCTATGGTATGAATTAGCATCATTTTCTTTCTTTTGGTAGGGTTTTGGATCTTTATTCTACTTTGCATAAGGTCTTCTTTCTCAAGACTAGGTTCCAATCTTCCAGAATCTTCCTCTTGCACTTCTATATCTTTTTCAAACTTCTTGTTCATCTTTTTTTCTACTTTCAATGCAAATTGATATGCTTCCTCAACTGATGTCATCTTTACCAGGCTCAATTCTTCTTGAATATTTGATCTCAATCCAATGATAAATTTTGCAACCTTTTCTTTACTTTCTTCACTATGACTAGTTATAATTATCATCTTGTAGAATTCTTTAGTATACTCCTTCATAGATCTCTACTTTTGTCTCAGGTTCTAAAATCTCTTCAACAATTCAAGTTCATAATCTATTGGTATGAATTTATTCTTCAACATTGTTAGCATTCTATCACATTTGATGATTATTTCTTTGCCTCTTCTCTTTTGGTCTAATTGAACTTATTTCAACCATAATGCAACATGTCCTTTCAACTTCATTTTTGCAAATATGACTCTCTCTAGATCTTCAATTTATTCATATTCAAAGTATTCTTCCACTTCATTGATCTAATCAATCAATTGTTCAGGATTCAAATTTCTAGCATAATTTTGAATTTTGACTCTAGGTATTTTCCCAATCCTTGAGATTGCTTTCAACATCTTCATCTGATCTGATTCTTCTTCTTTTGTGCTTAGGGAATCTTCAATTCTTTTCACAACTTTCTCTGCTTCATCATCACTTTCATCATTATTCCTAGGGTTTAGGCCTTTCCTTCAGTCTTCTTCAATATCATCTAACCTTATTTGCATCTCACACATCTTTTCCAACATATCATTCATTCTTACAATAACATTTTTCATAGTGTGCGCTCTCCTTGGTAGTGTATCTCCCCTTGAACTTGGTGCAACTACCTCAATTTGGCAATCTAGCTACAAGGGTTTCAACTACCTCACAATTGGTGATCGTTTGAAAAAAAATATAGTCTTCCTTAGGTTGGAAATCTATTCACCTCAAGGAATTCCTTTAGGAATCAAAAACTCACTCTCATTCCACTTGGTGTAGTCACAGTAGGACCATTCTAGGAGGAACAATCTGAATCATGCAACAATGAGTCAATGTTCACAAGATAAATAACCCTAGAAAATGATATGCAAACATGAAACTTTATTGAAGTAACAATATTACATGCAACATATGTCTCATGGAAAAATATCCAAGCCTCACAAGCCTACCACAAGGGTATTCAACAATACAACTAGCCAACAAGCCTTATTACATGCCCCAAAGGGTTAATGCAAAATTTTAACTTCTAATATATCTTTATCTGAATGAACTGATTCCTAAATTATTAAAAATACTTATAAACATTATTCTCAAGCCCAATAAAGGTTTGCATCAGCCACAAGGTTTCATTAACTTGATGAATAGATATATGCAAAGGTCATCCCCAAATGCTCTAAATTTTAAATACAATGAAATTCTGAGAGCGATAACTTTCAGTAATAAAATGCAAATGATGTGAAATATGGATATGTGACATATGTTGATGTGTACATGATATATCTTGATTTGTGAACTAAGAAATGATGATGTAGTAAAATTTGGAATGAAGTATTGAAACCGCTACTAAATACAATCCAAGAAAAGGAATGTTTTTGGTCGATACAAGATTACTTTACAACCAGGGATGCTCTTGCATCAACTTTTGAGTATCTCTAGCATAATTTAAGGGTTGTACTCCTTTTTCTAATTAGATGCATAGATGGTGCATCTATCCAGGGGGAGAAATTCATGTCAAATTCTTTTCTCCTTGATTGATGTGTGCTACCTCTTAGGGGGAGCAGGTAGTTGGTTGATTGCTACTAATAGGGTGAGCATGTATAGTTGTTTGAAGAAGTGTTGTTGGTCAAAGGGAGAGAATGTGATGATTATTAAATGAAGATCTCTTTTCCCTTTTTTCCTTGATTTTGAAGGGGGGAATGTGCAAGTGTTTATTGCCATCAATTCCTAAGGGGCAACTTGTTGGCATTGGTTTTCATTGATGTCAACACTTAGTTAGGGTTGCCATTAATGTTAGGCTAGTAGTGAATTTGTTGATGTTCATGTATGATCATGGTTGAATGCGATCTTTCCTTGTTTGGATGAGTTGTTGATGTTCATGGATGTTCATGGTTGGATGTATTCATGCCCTATTTGGATGAGTTTTTGATGTTCACGGTTTGATGTCATGCCTTGTTTAATGACAATTAGAGTTGTATTGAGTATAGTTGTTGTTAGTAGAGATGGTATCATGATGATATATTATGATAAGGATTCTAGAAGTATTAAGATGAAGATTAAAATTAATGCTGAAGTTGGAGAGATGTTGTTGATGATCTCTAGTATGTTGTATGATCTTTCCTATTGTTCTTGTAGAAGTATGCATTACTACAAGGGAGTTCTGGTCTCCGCATGTTGGTGAATGTTTCTACTACTAGAAGTTGCTTTGAATACTATTTGGGAGAATTCTCTGCATTCCTCCACCTTTGAAGATTTAGTATTGTAATTTGGGATTTAGTTTCTATGTTATGTGGTTGATGCACTTCTATCGTTTTAGGTTACCAGTGTTTCTAAGGAGGTTTTTGGTAATTATAGAAGGTTGTTAATTTTATTGTTTTTCAATCTTGGTCCAAAAAATGCTCTACATTTCTTTGAATTGATGTTTCTACTCTTACAATCTAGTGAATGTGTTCTCAATATCTATGAAGTGTCATTTCAAATTTCATGTGTTGATATTTACCACAAGTTAGTTTATTAATGTTCCATCTCATTTTTGTGTATTTTGTGCTTTTGGGTTGAAGTGTTCTATTTACGATTGGTTTGTGGTAGTTGTTTGTGATGAAATTGTGAAAGAAGAATATAGAATTGTTGTTGGATATTTATAGAACATATCTTTAAGGTTCACATGTCAATGATTGATCTCTTTGGTGCCACATATTTTTTTGAGTATTTTTTCTACAAAATTTGTGGATGTTTGTCCAATAGGGATTTTTTTCTTGATTGTGTTATGTGCTTAGGGGTATGTGCCAAAATTTGAGGTTGTGTTAAGATGTATTTGGGTCCTATACTATCTTGTTGAGAACCTTATTGAGTAATTTTAGTTGAAGATGTGTTTTTCAGTCGACTGGTGTTGTGCTACACGTTTCAAATACATGTTTCCTTGTTGTAGACTTGGGTTGATGTGTGCCACCATATGTGTTGTTTAGGATCACATTGGAAGATGTAAAAAATGTTTTTTGGTCCTCTCTATCTTTTGGATAGGACTACATTATGTCTTTGTGGCCGACTTGTTAAGGTTATTGTTTATCTTTTGTTCTCGCCAATCTAATTGATGTTTTGAGACCTTGTAGAGGATATAAATGAAAGAAAATTTTAGTTGAAAGGATAGTGAGAGGGATGTGATGTGAAAGTATGGATTGGTGAAGTGGTTTGAAAAGAAGAAAATTCAGATGTGCTTTAATGCTTCAATCAACAGAGTGTATTGTTAATGTATGTTGTAATTTCATATTTTCATATATCTTGTTATTAGATAGTGAGTCTCTTTAGAATGTCCTTATAATTTTGTATCTTTCCCTAGGGTTGTGCACATCAGTACTGAAACTCCTTATATTTCCCTAAGGTTGTGCATCTTACCTAGCAAGTCCTTCTAGGAGCAATGTTCTTCCTTAGGAAGTGATCCTTAAAACAAATTGTAATTTTGTAAGAAGTGAGCTTCCTATTGTGGACACATAAATTGTACTCCTTTGCAAAAAGTATAATTTTTAGCCTAACTTAGTCCTATTTTAGAGACCCTTGCAGCAATCACCTCTTAAAAACTGCATTTATAGGCCCCTAATGTTTATTATTTTTTATCTAGAGGCCCATTTCACTCAATAATTGTACAAATCCTAACAAATAATGCTTAAAACATTCATATCTCAAAAACTCACCTTCGAAAACCTCATGTGGGACCCATTCACCAAGGGTGGCGAATGAGTCCCTTTTGGGGGAATTTTGAATTTCAAGCAGGAAACTCACCGACTTAATTTATTTTTTCAATGGGTGTCGGCCTCTTAGGTCTTAATAATGAGCAATTAGGTATTGGTGCCTATAAATATGTGCTTTTAGATCATTTTTCACATCTCCTAGTCATTTTTACAAAGGAAAATAAGAAGTCAAGTGTTGAGAATCTTCCACAAGAAGTTTCATTAGCATTTCTACAACAAAGTTCAAGCTTTAGGACAACAAGATAGGGTTTTTGCAATTATTTAAGCTCACTTCTCATTCAAGATCCAAAATTGCAAAGAGTTGATGATGGATTCCTATGGATAATCATGGAGAAATATAGGTTGAGGAGATGCAAATAGCCATCAAATCACACCTTAAGACTTGTTTTCAAAGTGATCATGTCTTCTATTTTCTCTCCATCTTCAGATTTAAGGTTTGCATGTCATTTAAAATAATTTGAAATGTTGTATGGTTTCTTGGATTGATGTCTTGCATCATTTAAGTTCCATTTACTCATCTTATTCTAGCACATTAGAATAGTGTTTTGTCTTTTTTCTAAAATTTTCCTAGTCTTAGACACACTTAGGGATAGGGTTTTATGCAGATTTTATCCATTCAAGGTTTAACTACCAAATTAGGGGTTTGACCAAGGAAAACCCCCTGTTAGAAAAAAAAATTAAGCTATTTTGCAGGTGTTTTTTGAAGATTTAGATTCGGGATTTTGTCAAGAAGTGTTGTGCATGTGACAAAGTACAGATCTAAAACTTGAATTTTTGGAAAATGGAAAAAGGACTGATTTGCCATGGATGGAGAATGAGTCCCACTAGAGGTATCCGTCAGAGTAGAGTGTAGATTCCAGTACCCTTTTGGCAAAAACAAAATTCTGTGCAAAATCCCTAGTTTAGGACTAATTCACCCAAGGTGGCGAATGAGTCCCAGTTAGTCAAAAAGTCGACATTTCCAAATTTCCAGAATTATTTCCATTCTCCATCAGGTTTATAGGTGCACACATCCAATTTTACAGGTTTCTATTTAGTTCTATTTGTATTTTTATTCATCTTTTTAGGTCTTTTGTGTACAATATCGTGTTTTCAAACACTTCATATTTCTTAGTTTGCATACAATAGTTGATCTATTTCATTAGTTTTCTACATTTATTTTATTTCATCTAGGCATATTGTACCCACATCACATCCATCTTTGAATATATACATTGCATTTTGGCACCTAATCTTACCTCCTTTTAGGTGAAAAACCCTAGAAGGAGCATAAAGCATTTTGGTTTACCAAAATCTTTGGATACACCTATATTGAGAGATTTATCTTTGTAGTTTTTCCATTCTTGGGTTTTTTTGCATAAACCTATTGTTCTCTTGTGCATGTTTGTTCATTATCTTATCTTTCATTGTTACTAATTTGATTAAGCATTGTTGATCTTGTTAAAAGTGTGAATTTGAATATTGTTGAAGGTTTTAAGATTAGAAGTGGTTATGATTTTATAGATACTAATTCACCCCACCCCTCTCAATATTCGAGTTTGTTCAAAAATCACATTTAGTGGACAAGTAGAATGTATAGAGGGAAAAATAGGTTTTTTGATCAAAGAGGAATAAAGGGGGTGAGTTAATGAATTGGTATATTCTAAAACACAAGTACTTGCTATGATGGTTTTGGGAAAAACCTTTTTTTCCTCACTAAACTAGGAAAGCTTGCAAACAAGTTATGGGAAAGATTTAGGTTGAAAAATGGGATCAAATAGAGTTGAATGGAGGGATAATTTATTAGAATTCCCTATAATACTTAAAAAATAATCACTTGATTTTTATACAAAATATATCAAAGGAAATTCATGCCTTGAAATATTGAAAAATTAAGACCTAGTTACAAAGAATGAAAGTAAGAAATTTATCTAGGAAAGATAAAATAATTAAGTTGAAGATGAAACCTAAATCTCTCAAGAAACATCTGAACTGATGTAATAGTTTTATGCTCATGCTAAAAATAGAAAAAAATATAACCAACACAAACTTTTATTTTTCCTATTTTAAAATGATGTAAAGATCAAACCTGTTGTGCAATTTTTGCATACGCCCCACCGGAGGAAGGGACCCTCTTTTTTCTTTTACATCTTTACATCTTGGCTTGGTCAAATTTTGGTTTTTCTCTTCTTGGGAGGTTATTTTGGGATTAAGTCTAGACTGGGTTTGATGAGGACAATATTTTGAGGCTCTAGGGGAAATTCACAAGTGTTGGAATTTGAAAATGTAGATTTCGAAGTGAATTTTCAATATTATATGTAAATATTTTTTCCACCCGTGGATAGAGAATGAAAAATTAGGCTAGGTTGATTTTTGAACTTTTTGAAAATTTCTTCTAGAAAAGAAGTTATGTAGTTTAGGGGATTTTGACCCTATAGGGAATTCGGGAATTTCCGTCCCTGATGGAAAATCCTGAAATTTCCATTTTTGGAAAATTCCAATACCCCCTCAAAAACCCAAAATTTGCCAAAATTGGAAAAAATGAATTTTAAATTTTTGAAAAAATGATTTTTTTTCCAAAATGGAAATTTTTCCTGAAATGCTTTTTCCAAAATGGAAAATTTTCTTGAAATTTTAAAATGTTCCCTAGATGGAGAAAAAATTGAAAATAAAAATTTCCAAAAATGGAAAATTTCTGAAAATGGAAAGTTCCCAATAAAAAATGTAAGCTTTTTTTAAAGGCCGAAATTTTATTCAAGTTTAATTTGGATTGGATTTTTAACATGTGAGCTACTAATGATGATATCTATTTTTCAGGATTAAATAAATCCAAAAGGGGAACTTGCATATGGATTCATGCCAAAAGGGAAATATAAAAGAGTTCAATTCAAATTTTAAAAGTGGGGCCTGCATATGAACCCGTGCACAAACTATCTACAGCTGGAAGGAGTTTCTGGAAGACATGTGAAGCTGATTTCATCATCCAATCAGAATTTTCATTAATGACAAGCTGGCATAATATTGTTTTCTCATTGTTCCATGATGTAACTGCTTTTATGCAATTGGATGATGATGTACCATAAGCTCCCAAATTAAATGTAATAGCTTGATGCTTCTAGAAGTGCAATTGCGGCCATTAGATGAATTAAATCTTGGCCATTGATTCAAAATATAATTTTCTATAAAAGGCCAGTGCCTTCTCATTTGTAAGGGGGGTGAGACTAGGTTAGAATAGCTGGTTTGAGGCTGTAAAAATCCATAATTGCCCAAGTTAGGAGAAGTCAGTAGCAATAAGAGAGGAGATACTTGAAATTGTTATGTAATACTGGAGAAGTAATGCAACTGAGTTGTTGATTTGGAAAACTTTGTATTTATCTTTGACAATTTATGGTTTCTTGTTCTCAATTCTCAATGTTAGATGTTATATTTTAGTTCTTTTGCAATGATGGTAAAATGTTAATGATGTTGATCGATTTCCAGTCCATACTTTTAGTAATTTGTTGATTGTAATTTGTTGTGTAAAGTTAGTCTGGGCCTTATTTTGTGCTAAGTTCAACTGTGGATGCTTGTTTACATTGTGCCAGTTATTGGGTATGTGGATGAATGTTCAAAGTCTAAAAATCTTCAGTTTCCTTAGAATATTGCACCATTTCTGTGGAGTTTTAGACTTGTCCTTGATCAAACAGAGATTAGTTTTATTGGGGATATGTCCATTTGCAACATTCATCATTGTTGTGACTGATCTTAGGTTTTAGTCTTAGAAATCTCTCTAAACCCTTATCTCTTTTGCTATTATTTTGAATCTAGGTTAGTTTTAGGATTGAAAGCATCACCATATTGTTGCATCTAATGAAAGTACACTTCCAACATTGTTCATTTGTAAGGCCCCTTGTAATTACCAACATTTTCACATATTATCTGAGTTGTTTATGCATTGTCAAGACCTGACATTAGAGACCTTGGGGTTATCTCTTGAGGCTTGCTGATAGAGATTTACCTTTCAAGAGAGATAGGATACTTGTATCTTGTCTGAGTTGTTGTTGTGCAGAAAACACCATCAACAAAACCCTTTTTTACAAAATGACAAGGATTTTGGAGATTGGACTATGGTAGGTGTCTATATATTACAAGAATGAAATTAAATATAAATGATTTAATATGAGGATTAAAAGACCTAGCTAGCCTATTGGGTGTGAGGATGTGGGTAATGTTAAATGAGTTTTAAACTCAATTCTCTAAGGAAGATCAAACTATAGGGCATCAATTTAAGATAGATGTACAAGTGAAAAATTTACTCATCTACATTCTTTATGATAAAAGGGTGGGGTTCAATTACATAAAAAATATAGGGATACAAAATCAGAGGTAAATAACAAGGTAAAGGGGAAAAGATCATAGGTAAACACTAGATAAAGGTTAGGACATAGGAACCTGAGTCAATAGTTAAACATTAAACACCGGTACTTAGAAAAATCTAGGAAAGAAAAATAAGTTTTCTATGCAACAACATAGACTAGGAGAAAAGGGTTAAAACATGACAAAAAACACACATACAAAAAGAGATAAAATGGTGAAAAAATGTGATAAGGGTCAAAATTATGTTATCACACCTATCTATAAAGTCACTAAAACTTTTTGGTGGCTTCTCTCATTTGAGATGTACCTTCTTTCATTTGAGATGTACCTTCTTTCAGCTATGTGAATTTTTCATCACCCTTGGTGGCTTCTCTCTATTTGATTTCTTTCATATTGATTCTAGTTAAATCTTATTATTTTCTAGATAATTTACCCTTCACTTTTAGATAATATTAATATTGCAATGGGTCATAACCTTATCATGCTCAACTCATCCTTTATAAAAAATGTTTGACCATTGAAATACTAAGTTTCTTTCTCATTATCCAACTTATGGTGCCATAATCTAATGTAAATCTTGTAGAACTCATTATTGTAGCTTTCTACATTTAAATCCTTATGCTAAAAGTTGTATAACTTATTTAATAAATTAATAAGATATTTTTATAACAATAATTTGTCTTTCATTCTTCTCACCATCCTATTATGTTGGGTTATCTTCTCTCTCTCTCTCTCTCTCTAAGTTATTTTGTGCTACTCTCACTGTCCTTAGATCCTCTATTTTATCATATTCAAAACAATACTCTATTTTTTTCAATCAATCAAATAGCTTATCAAGTTTAAAACTCTCTAATAAATATGGTAGTTCCATCTTTTTTCTTTTAATGGTCTTCTCCTAGATTAATTTCTATACCTAAATATTCATCTCCTTGTATTTCTATTTCCACTCCTTCCTCTTCACTTTAACTTTTAGCTCCCTCATGTACATTTTACCTCTTCTCTTATTTTCTTGAATTGTTTCCACTCTAACATGCACTCTCCTTATGGCTTCCAACTTTTCATTCACTCTTAGTTATGAGAATTCTACTATTACAACAATATCTACCACTATTGTTCTTTGAGGTATATTTATATCTTGACTATTATCCCTACTTGTGAAACTAGCATAGATGCAACCCTAATCTAACCCAATTTCACTCTAATTTCATTCAATATGTAAGCTATATTATGCAAATGAGTAATAGAAATTAAATTCAACCCAACTACCAGTCAAAAGGAAGACCTGGAAAGGGTTAAATGTTGTGTATCTTTCACCAAAAGTGATTTTTCAAACCTCACTAAGGACTCATTCGTCCAATGGAAAATGGGTCTTGGCAAGGGCTCTGGAAAATTAATTTTTGGGTTTTGTTCCTCTCAGTATGCACTTCCATATTCTAGCTGGGCACTGTCAAAAAGTCATAAATAAATCTTGTAGATCAGTTTTCGTGATTTCACAAGAAAGGTCACAACTTTGACAACTTTGCAACTTTCTCCAATTTTTCTCTCCAAATGATCGTCAACCTAAAACTTTCAATTACACATCATAGAGGAGAAAAATGTTGTTTGTTAGGGAATAGGGGTTTTCCTTGGTAAAAACCCATTTTGGTAATCAAACCTTGAAATGAATAAAATCATGAAAGGAGTGATGAATGAAAAAAAGCAATGTCACAACTCACCACACCTTATTTGAAACCTTGGATAACAAATCTACAAACAAGCATGAAGTGGCCTCAATGAATGTGTTAGCTCTCAAAAACACAGGTTTGAACCACAAAGGTTGTCAAGCTTTCACAACGTTTTAGGGTAACAGACAAGGTCAAAAAGCTTTCAACCTTCTACTCTTCAGGTGCTGCTAGACCTAGGAAGGTGTACCTTTCTAACTGAAGCAAACTCGACCTATGATTATCTTTCTTGCACAATGATTTGTCCACAATGGCAAATAGAAGTGAACAAATGAAATCAAGCATAGTAGCAATCTTCTAATCTAAATCCTAAAAT
Organism: Sequoia sempervirens; assembly: GCA_007258455.2. Lineage (NCBI taxonomy): Eukaryota > Viridiplantae > Streptophyta > Pinopsida > Cupressales > Cupressaceae > Sequoia > Sequoia sempervirens. Next base: position 233,457,825 of record VDFB02000008.1, on the reverse strand, counting down.
GCTCAATAAACAGATATAAAGAAATTGAATGAGTTCAAAATGATGAAGTGTAGAGACTAGTGCCTTGTTGGGTATGCGGAGTCAAATGAGATCAAGATGATCAACACTTCTCTAGAGAAAACTCAAATTATCTGGCATATATTTTGTTTACAACTTGTATAAACATGCAGTACTGTAACTACTAAGCTCTAATTTGCAATCCAAACGAATATCTCTCATTACTGTGATCAATTAAAAGGATTTAATCTTTGCTTGAAAGAACCAATTGATTAATCACACAAATACAGCAAATGTGCATTGATAAAATGAACATAAACTTGTTACGTCAATTTAAGCAACCAGAAAGCATCAATATTGGAGACAACTTAGTAGTATTTTTATTGAATTCAATAGACAATTAACACCAGAAAAATGCAGCAACATCAACTAATTTTTATAAATACCTCCATTTTGTAAACATGCATCAATATTCTCTGATCTAAGAATTTTATTCTACTATATCTACTTGCTGTGTATCGAATGCCTAATAGCTGATGATGATTTTACAATTACAAAATGCCTATTTATACACCAACATCAAGAAAATAAATCATATTGAAATTCCATGTTGGCCTTCCATACAATTCAGGTAAATTTCATGTCGGCCTGCAATGGTATTTGAACATCCACATGTTGGCCACAGTATTTTAATTTTTATTAATCGCCAATGAAACAGTTGACTAGATATATCGTGGTTATACCGAAGGCAATTCAATCGCAAATCATCCCTTGTTCTATGTGCTTTATTCGCTTTCACCGTGACTTTCTACCGTTGGGGAGAAATTATATCGAATACCTTTATGTTTCCCCGAGATCACAATTTTGTTATATTTGTTTTAGTCGTTGAGACACAAGAGTCTTTCTCACCGAGATGTGCTTTTGTTTTCATTCACTATCGTTGTAACTTAATGGTATTGGGAAGACCTCTTGCAGATTACTTTGTTATACCGAAAGACCCCAACCATCCCTGAGTGTCGCTGAGACAAATCATTTTTTATGCCGATGAGGTCCTTCTTGTTTTCCATTGGTGAGACCGAAGGTCACTCGCCGAGACCTCTTATCAAGAACCCCATCTCACCAATATTGCATCCCTTTATCCTTAGGTCTCCAAGACAAAGCCAACATCTCACCGAAAGTCACTCATAAGACTTGTCGGCAAGACTCGACGGGCTCGCCAAGACCACATGCCATAAACTTCAACTCTTACCGATGTAACCTTTTCATCCTGTGTATCGGTGAGACACATCAATGTCAGGGAGACCTCTTGGAGATTACATTATGTCATACCAAAGCACGCCGAACACACATTATCGCTGAGAGAAAGCCAACCTTTCGTTGAAAGCCATATTAAAGAAACCCTTTATGCTCCGTCGGTGAGACATGTGCACATCACTATGACCCTTCACCGAAGACCTTATGTTTGGCCAAAGCGAAAACTCATACAAAGTGTCAGCAAGACCAAAGGTCACTCGCTAAGACCTCACATTGATAGCTCCAACCTATACCGATATAAATACTTTTGCCATCGGTCGGTAAGATAAAAGATATTCGCCAAGACACAATGCCGAGACCGCCAAGCTCTCATCGAAACAACATGAATGCTATGTCGATAGCCACCCACAGGTGAATGTCGGTCACTGTAACAATGGACAAGTCATGCGAAAACACCTACAACAAATGTATGTTAACACACAAGAAACATGGGTTGGGGAGACCTAGATAAACCTATGTCGATATGGACCACAACATGAAAAATGCATAACTCGATGGATTCAATGGGGCAATATGGCAAAAATGTGTGTAAAGCATCATGAAATGAGGAAAATGTGCCTAAGGTAGACATCATAGGGAGACTCGGGGGGATAAAAGATATGCAAAAACCATCAAAATTTTATAGTTCTAATAGTGGCTCCATCTGGGGATGAATGATAGTAAGATCATTGCAAGGATCCAAATCTTTGGGTGAGCAGACCAGACATAGAATGATGAACCAGTGAGTAGAATGGAAATGCATCATGATGGAATGAAAGGAAAGTGAATGCAAAATGTTGATGAACCAGAATCCTAAACTATTGTGCATGGAAAATAATTTTAAAGAGGATAAAAAAGAGTTGTCCATGCACTAACAACCCTCAATCCTCTATGTCACTCAAGAGAAAAAATGCTTCAAAAATTTCCCATGAACAGGAAACTCCTAATCTTCACCAGCCATATTCTGTAAATAGTATGAATCTTCACCTTTCTTTCCAACAACAACAAAAGGTCCAGCCACAAAGCTTCAAATTTACCATGTTTTCCCTTCTCCTAACATCTTGCATTCCACATCAACACCAAGTCATTCTCTTCAAATTTTCTATCATTTTCCTTCTTGTCAAATAGATAAGTCATCTGTGTCTATAACTTTATGTTTTGGTTTTGGGAAACTCTCCTTATTTCATCAAGCTCAACTAGTTGCTCCATTCTTTCTTCCATGGGTTTAGGAACATCCAAATCTTCCTGAAGGACAAACTTGTAGACTGGCAACAAATTCTACAAAGGCATCTTGGCTTGTGCTCCATATACCAATTCAAATAGGAATTTTCCAATTGCTTTCTTCATAGTAATCCTGTCAACCCATACAGCTAGCCTTAATTTTGAATCACAAGCCTTCTTGTTCTGTCCTAACATCCTCCTTATAATATTCAAAAGACTCTTATTGCTAGACTCTGCTTGACCATTAGCTTGTGGATGGTAAGGAGCTGCATAAGAAATAGTAATGCCATATGTGTCACATAAACTTTTGAACTCATCTGACCTGAAACACATCCCATTATCTATGATTAACCTTAGTGGTGTACCAAATCTGGTGATAATGTTGTCCATCGAGAAATTTGTCACCACTTTGCTTGTAGCCTGTTTAGTTGGGATTGCCTCCACCCACTTAGTAAAATAATCAGTGGCAACCAGTATCCACTTGTATCCTCCACTTGATTTCTCTTGTATCTCTCCAATGAAATCAATTCCCCATTGATGGAAAGGGGCATCAGCCTGTAGGGGTTGAAGTGGTAAAGCACCCTGATACTTCAATTTTCTAGAGAACTTCTGGCAGGCCTCACACTTTCTTACGTGTTTGAAAGAATCATTAAAAACCTTAGGCCAGTAGTAACCTACCCTAAGAATTTTGTGTATAGTTGTTTTTGCTGAGTACTGTCCTCCATAAACTCCGTCATGCATTTCAATTAGAACATGCTTGGCCTGAAATTCATCTAGACATAACAATAGTATACCATCCTTGTTCTTCCAAAATAGATCTCCATCCATGAAAACATATTTAGATGCCTGCAACTTCAAAGTTCTTTTCTGGCTATCACTCAATCCTTCTGGACACTTTGTGTACTTAATGAAATGCATGATATCAGTATACCAAGGAGTGTGCTCAATGCTTGCAATTGCAGTCCCTTCTTCTACATTACAAACTTGATTTGCTTCAATATTTGATTCTGCCATCAACCTAGCCAAGCCTTGACCTCTTACTAATTTGGTAATCTGTATCTCCATGTAAAATTCTTGGATCTTGTTAATCCATTTGCATCTTTTTCCTATTACTTCAAACTGTGTCAGAATATCTTTGACAACAACATGAGGGCCATAAGCCATCACCTTTGCCCCAACCAGATATGGCCTGAAGGCCTTTGTAGCTTTCACCAATGCAAATGCCTATTTTTCCATTATGTCATATTTTAATTTAGACCCTTGTAATGACTTACTGAAGAAAGACATAGGCTGTTCATGACCATCCTCATTCTTTTGTAACATAACATCAACAATTGTTTGCATTGAAGCAAATGAAAATATCTGAAAAGGCTTAGCAAAATCTGGAGATTTAAGGACAGGAGCCTCCTTGATGGCCCTTTTGATAGATATAAAAGCTTCCAAGGCTTCTACAGTCCATTCCATTTTCTATCCTTTCTTCAACATTTTTGATATAGGCTTAATGATCTCAGCAAAGTTAGAAACAAATCTCCTAACAAAATTAATCTATCCAAAGAATGATTGTATAGCCTTAACAGTTTTGGGAACAAGAATTTTATCAATAGCTTCAACCCTCTCAGGATCTATTCTAACTCCCTCTTTTGAAACAATATGTCCTAAGAGCTTGCCTTCTGTGACTGCAAAATGACACTTCTTAGGATTTAAGATGATACCATATTCTAGGGCTTTAATAAATACCTTTTCTAGATGTTGTACATGATCTTCAGCCTTCTTCGAATAAGCAGTCAGGTCATCTTGGTACACCACCATGATAGCATTGATCAAATCTACAAATGCCACGTCCATAGCTCTTTAGAAAGTCACTCCAGCATTAGTGAGACCAAATGGAATTCTTATGTATACATATGTTCCCCAAGGAGTTGTAAATGTTGTTTTATATTGCTCAAATTCTTTGACTTTAACTTGATTATGCTCTGAAAATCCATCCATCATAGACAACAACTCACACCCTGTCACCTTATGCAATATAGCCTCCATATTGGGTAGAGGATAATTGTCCTTGAGAGATGCCATATTCAAATTTCTGAAGTCCACACATAATCTGATGTCTCCATTTTTCTTCCTCACAGGGACCAAATTTGAGACCCACGTTGAATGCTTGATTGGTTTAATGATTCCTCCATCTCTGAGCTTTGTTAGTTCTTCTTGCATTTTAGGCTCCAATGTTGGATTTATGGGTCTTTGCTTCTGTCTGAATGGCTTAGCATCTGGCTTCAATGGTATTTTATGTTGAAATAATTCCTCCCTGTATGCTTTCAGATCTTCATAAGACCAAGCAAACACATGTTTATATTTCCTCATCAACTCTATCAACATTCTTCTAATTGTGGGGCTTATCTTCTTGCCTATGTACACCTTTCTTGGTGCTATCTCAGTCCCCAAGTTAACTTCTTCAATATCTTCTCTTTTGACTAGTGTTTGCTTCATGAGGGACCGATCATTTCCATCATACAACCACTCCAATGCCACTAAGCCCTTAGGAAGCTTATTTGTTTTGAGTTGCGAGATATCCTTTCCAAACACTGTTTGCTTCCCATCGACTTCCTCAACAAAATCATTGAAATTAATTTCCTGGGCTTCATATTGATCTATACAATTGAAGAATTTCAAAAGGTTAGTATCATCATTGAAGACTTGCCAACTATAAATGTTATCAGGAACAACAGGCCTTGTCTTGAATTCAATTTGTGAAACCCCAACCAATGTGATATCATCTCTTTTCAGCGCCACATTTGCTAAAAAATCAGCCATTATGTTCTTTGATCTGTCAATCCACTCAATTGAGAAGGCATCAAATAATTCAATCGTGTCCCATGCAACATTCCTATATTGCTTCAATCTTTTGTGTTTTGTTGTATACTTTGACTTGATTTGTGAAACAACCAACTCAGAATCACCAAAAACAGTCAGCAACTTAATCTTGTGTTTCACAGCTATGTTCAAACCTGTCAACAAGGCTTCATACTCTACCATATTGTTTGTACATTCAAATGCTAATAGAAATGAATATTTAAATGTAATACCTTCAGGTGAAACAAAAACAATCCCAGTGCCATTACCTTCTTGGTTGCATGCTCCATCAAAATACATCTTCCATACTTCATTGCAACTTTGTACCACATGCTTTTCAATTGGATCACTATTGGTTAATTTTGGCTGGGTTGATTCAATCTTAAAACTTCCAAGATCAACATCACAAAAACAATTGATCTAATCTTGTGGTACATAGTCAACAAGCTAGTTCATTCTTGGCTCTCTATACAATTTCACTTCTTGACCATTCACTGGAATAGTAGCATAAGACAGATCAAATTGAACATTTCCTCCAACTGCTGATATCCACTGTCTTGACAAGAGCATCCCGAACTGAGGAGGAGTATCAATGACTATTATATCTATATTATACGCCACCTATGGATAAGTAACCAGTTTGACCTCAACACCTCTCATAATTCCTACCACAGGTATAGGTCTGTTATCCATTGCATAGCACTTCCCTTCACATGTATCAACCCACATGCCAAGATGCTTCATAACTCCTACTGGCATGATATTTATAGTAGCACTAGAGTCTATCATGCAATTTCTTAGCAGTTTTCTATTTATAAGCAATGTAGTGAAAAAATGATCCACTTGAGAGGGAGTTGTAAATACATCACTCAAGCAGAATTCTAGGATATTTATTCTCTCTTGCTTAGTGAATGCTTTAACAGCTACTGTATTTTCAGAATTCACATGTTTTTCATTTCCATTCGTTATCAAGTCAGCAACACTATCTCTATATTCCTTAATTTTCATCATTTCAAGCAACGGAACAAACATTTTTACCTGGGATAACACCTGAGTGAAGTCAAAAGAGGAGCCCTCCACCTTAATAGCCTTCTTCAGTTCTAGCGTTTCTCCTTTGTTTTCTTCCTTTTATTTTTTATTAGACTGATTAGGCTTCTGTATCTCTTTGTGTACTTCCTTCGCTTCCTTTGTTTGGACAAGCTTTTGTTCACTTTTATCATGCTACTTATTTTCTGATTTCTGATCTTTTATAAAGATTCCTCTAGGGACACCTTCCTTCTCATTTACTATTTTGTTTCTCAACCAGTATTTACTCCTTGCTTCCTCAACTGCAGCAATAGTTAGTCTCTCTATTTCATCTTTGGTGAGTCTCCTCATACTACATTGAGCAGGCGACTCAACAGAATGTGGCCCTATATAATCTTCTTCAGAATCAGAAAGGATCTGTTGTTCAACCATATGGACATTATACTTTTGATTTGAAATCATACTCATAACCTTCATCCTCTAAAGATGAGTATCCTTCCTCAGCATGGTAAAAAGTGTTTGAAGTCAAATAAACCTTGTGATCTTCTCCATTGTTTTCCATCAACATTCCCTCCTCTTGCATCCTTTGAGCTACAACATAATAGTCTGGGGAATGTGGCTTATCACAAGCTTCACAAAAGTAATTATTACTCACCATGTAAGTTCCCTTCTTACTCAATGGATCAGGAGTCTCTTTGTTTCTTGGCCTAGCTATTATAGGTTTTCCATCCTTCCAGTCTATATTATATGGCATGTCATACAACCTCGGCGTTTCATTTTTGTATGTGCTCTCCTGACTATATTGATAATTGTTGCTTTATTGAGGATCCCTAGGGTTATCTCTTTTATTGATTATACCAGCAGCCTTCCTATTGTTTTCAATTGTCAGTGCTATCTTCTGAGCTTCAGCTAGATCTTTTGGAGACCCTCTTCTTAGTTCATACCCTATTTTAGGATCAAATGAATTTAAATAAACACTCAATGGTATAGAATCTGGAAACCTTCACCCAGGAGGTACTTTAGTCTACAAATTGTTGAATCTTCAGTTGAAATCATAAATTGAATCATTTTGATTTTTCTGAATTTGCATCAATTCATGGAGAGCTACATCTGGTGCATTTAGATTCCCATATTTCTCTAGGAATCTATCCTGGAATATTTGGAGAGAATTAATTGAGAGTGTTGGTAAGCTATTGAACCAATCCCTTGCATCTTCAAGAAGTGACATCATATATAGCCTCATATGTAAATTTTCATATGGCACACCTATGTCTTGGATGAACACATTGAAATTCTTTAAATGTTCTTCAGCAGTAATTGCATTACTCCCTGTAAACTTAGGTACCAGACCTCTCCAGCTGCCATCCATAGGGTAAGGATATAACTGAAACCCTGCTAAATCAAATTGTCTAATCATTGTTGCATACTAGTGGGGGGGAGGAATAGGTGGGTATTGATATTGGTCCATAGGATTATTGTACTGTGCATTATGTTGTGACACATGATGCTGACCAGGAGGTGGATGTATATTTGTATGTTGTGTGGGAATATGAGGGGGATGATTTGGCTGTCTATAATGATTTCCTGTCTGATGATGAGGAGACACAAGTGGATTAGAGGGCCCTGCATTATGATTACGCTACTTATGAGGTGGTACATACTTTGGGGGGCAATCAGCTATCTGAGAAGTAATTTGGGATTTCAACAATGCAACCCTTAGTTCCTCTATCTCCTTCCTCTGTGATTCAAACTGTGCTTTTACCTCATCAGGAAGCTCATGATCAATAGAGTCATTTTGGTTACCTTCCATCTTCTGATCATATTCATGCTAAATTCTGATTCGTTTAGCCTCCAGTTCAGCTCTGAACTCAGCCTGTTTCTAAGGATCAAGAAAAAAGAAAGGATTTCTTTGATCTTTTGGAGTACAAGGCTCTACACTCGAATTATTTCTCCATGTATCATAGCAATCATATGTTTCACAATGTGCTTTTGGTACCTTGTCTTTATTTGTTAGGCACATATCCTCACTTATCCCTTTTCCCTTATCAACCTTGTCATTTTTGTGTGTCCACTTACTGTTACCAGCAGGAGCTCCAGTATGACCTCCCCTGTATTAAGACCTTATTCCATTCATGTTTGAACAGCTGCAAAATTTATATCAGAGTCGCCACTCATTTTTATCAAAATATGAGAAAATACTTGATGCTTCTTATTCCCAGTGGAGTCTGTATAAAGTTCCTGACTCTATGATTAAGGATTTGATTCTGAATGTGTCCCCAGCAAAGTCACCAATTTTTTAGCGCTCAAAAATGCAGGTTTGAACCACAAAAGGTTGCCAAGCTTTCACAACATTTTAGGGTAATAGACAAGGTCAAAATGCTTTCAACCTTCTACTCTTTAAGTGCTGCTAGACCTAGGGAGGTGTACCTTTCTGAATGAAGTAGACTTGACCTATGATTATCTTTCTTGCTCAATGATTTGTCCACAATGGCAAATAGAAGTGAACAAATGAAATCAAGCACAGTAGAAATCTTCTAATCTAAATCCTAAAATGCTCAATAAACAGATATAAAGAAACTAAATGAGTTCAAAATGATGAAGTGCAGAGACCAGTGCCTTGTTGGGTATGTGGAGTCAAATGAGATCAAGATGATCAACACTTCTCTAGAGAAAACTCAAATTATCTGGCATATATTATGTTTACAACTTGTATAAACATGTAGTACTGTAACTACTAAGCTCTACTTTGCAATCCAAATGAATCTCTCTCATTACTGTGATCAATTAAAAGGATTTAATCTTTTCTTGAAAGAACCAATTGATTAATCACACAAATACAACAAATGTGCATTGATAAACTGAACATAAACTTGTTATGTCAATTTAAACAACCAGAAAGCATCAATCTTGGAGACAACTTAGCAATATTTTTATTGAATTCAACAAACAATTGACACCAGAAAAATGCAGCAACATCAACTGATTTTCATAAATACCTCCATTTTGAAAACATGCATCAATAGTCTCTAATCTAAGAATTTTATTCTACTGTATCTACTTGCTGTGTATCGAATGTCTAACAGCTGATGATGATTTTACAATTACAAAATGCCTATTTATACACCAGCATCAAGAAAATAAATCATATTGAAATTCCATGTCAGCCTTCCACAGAATTCAAGTAAATTTCATCTCGGCCTGCAACGGTAATCGAACATCCGCATGTCGGCCACATTATTTGAATTCTTATTAATCACCAATGAAACAGTCGGTGAGATATATCATGGTTATGCCGAAGGCAATTCAATCGCAAATTATCCCCTCTTCTACGTGCTTTATTCACTTTCGCCATGACTTTCTACCATCGAGGAGAAATCATATCAAATACCTTTATGTTTCCCCAAGATTACAATTCTGTTATATTTTTTTCAATTGCTGAGACACAAGAGTCTTTCTCACCGAGACATGATTTTTTTCATTCACTGTCGCTATAACTTAATGGTATCGGGAAGACCTCTTGCAGATTACTTTGTTATACTGAAAGACCCCAACCATCCCTGAGTGTCGCTGAGACAAATCATTTTTTATGCCGATGAGGTCCTTCTTGTTTTCCATTAGCGAGACCAAAGGTCACTCGCCGAGACCTTTTATCGAGAACCCCATCTCACCGATATCACATCTCTTTATCCTGAGGTTGCCAAGACAAAGCCAACATCTCGCTGAAAGTCACTCATAAGACTTGTCGGCAAGACCCGACGGGCTCGCCAAGACCACATGCCACAAACTTCAACTCTTACCGATGTAACCTTTTCATCCTGTGTATTGGCGAGACACATCCATGTAGGGGAGACCTCTTGGAGATTACATTATGTCATACCGAAGCACCCTGAACACACATGATCGCTGAGAGAAAGCCAACCTTTCACTGAAAGCCATATTAAAGAAACCCTTATGCTCCATTGGTGAGACATGTGCACATCGCTATGACCCTTCACTAAAGACCTTATGTTTGGCCGAAGCAAAAACTCATACGAAGTGTCAGCGAGACCGAAGGTCACTCGCTGAGACCTCACGTTAATAGCTCCAACTTATACTGATATAAATCCTTCCACCACTTATCGGTAAGACAAAATATATTTTCCAAGACACAATGCTGAGACCGCCAAGCTCTCACCGAAACAACATGAATGCTATGCCGATAGCCACCCACAGGTGAATGTCGGTCGCTGTAACAATGGACAAGTCATGCCAGAACACCTGCAACAAATGTATGTTAATGCACAAGTAACATGGGTTGGGGAGACCTAGATAAACCTATGCCGATATGGACCACAACATGAAAAATGCATAACTCGATGGATTCAATGGGGAAATATGGAAAAAATGTGTGTAAAGCATCATGAAATGAGGAAAATGTGCCTAAGGTAGACATCACAGGGAGACTCAGGGCGATAAAAGATATGCAAAAAACATCAAAATTTTATAGTTCTAACAGAATGTAGATCTTGATCATAAAACTTTGATGTGAAACAATGCCTTTGATATGCTTGAATTAACCTTGAACACTACATCAACATGTTAGCTCAAACAACATGCAAGATAAAATCCATCTTTGACATGACTATTAAAATCTTTATTGTTGCAATAATCTTCTTCAAATATACCCTTGAATGCCTTAGAAATTCTCTTGAATGCTCCTATAATTCTCTTGTGAAAGTAATATTGATTGCTTATGAAGATATAGGATGAAACATAGTGAAATAGCCTTGTATTTATACTTATCTTAACATTAATTCTCAAAATTCAAATATCACAAGTTGACATTGAATTATGGATTTCAAATTATTAAAATTTCACCGAAAACATATTTCAAGGTTGGGTCTTAGGTCTAAGTGAGGACCCATTTTCCATGTGGCAAATGGGTTCTAGGCTACTTACAAAGGACACACTTCGAGCAATGTTAAATTTTATGTAAAATTAGGGTTCTAGGACCTAGTGAGGACCCATTCGCCATGTTGTGAATGGGTCCTAGGTCATCTACCTAGGAAAAACTCCTAAAATTAAGTGTTGTGTAATGGAATTTATGAATGTCAGGTTTTATCCTTCACAATTTGCAATTAATTAGGCTTGGATTTGAATTAAAGGGGCCAACTAAGGAAAATTAGACTCCATTAATTAATAAAGCCCTAGATTAGTGTGAAAGTGTAAAGGTACACTTTACAACACCCTAAATAATGTATAAATAATCCATTTTATTTAGAAGGGCCCTAAACTTAATGTGAATGTGTAAAACACATTACAATACTAAATTAAGGCACACTTAAGCTTATTTTATTATTAGTTTTTCCCAAATTAAGAAAAGGGATACTTTTTATGTTAATACATTTTTCCCCTACTTTAGTGAGAGTATGACCCCATGTAAAACTCACACTGAATTAGACATTAAAGATCCACTTATGTATTCATCAATGACAAAGATACACAATCATACATCAAAGACCAAGAAGATCAAGCCTAGACTGTCCAATGTGATGTGGAACACATCTAACCTATTGGATTTGCGCTCACTCTGAAGTAGCAGAACTCTAGGCTATCCACTAGGTGAGTCGTCCAAAAGGGTGGAAAATGACAGAATCATATTAGGCGCCCATACCATATCAAATCTACCCTCCTAAAAAATTCAATAAGGCACCACAATGCAAGGAAAGGCTTTAGAGGAAAGCAAGGTGTGTTATGCTAGGTGGCCTTGAATTTAGGGTTTCAAGCTCCATAGGGCTTAACAAGCTGCATTATTCCAAATGCATATGAACAAGGCAAGGCTCCACAGGAAAGCAAGGTGTGTTATACTAGGTGGCCTTTATTATGGTTCAAGCTTCACAAGGTTAGCAAGCTACGTTATGACAAACACTTATGAGCATTATATATATATATATATATAGGTTTTTGTTCAAGGGGATCTTGATTCCTTCGTGTAAGGTCTTATTCTTAGGGATCATCATGTCTAATGTCTCCAAAGAGAGGACACTTCAAGAGTAAAATAATCACAACTTAGGGAATGCAGTGTGTCACATCACCACTAAGAGGAAATTCATACACTCAAAAATATTGCACTCTTGTAGGACATCAAAACCAGTGACACCACCAAGAAAAAAAAATCACACCATGACACATGAGAAATTTTGAAAGATATTATCAATTTATTCCCCCACTTTAAAGTGGTTTTGAACACAATTTCTATGAGAAATTGATTTAAAGTTGCTAATTTTTAATCCTAAGACATGAGAGATTCCTCGGAAATCCCTATGCCAAGTCATATATTTCCAAAATAAAGCTACATCAGGAAGGAGGGAGGGGTTTCCCCCAAAATACATAAGGGAGCTATGGATTGGGGGTTAGTATATCTTTGCTATAATGTTGTTATAGAGCTCGAAAATATCATCATTCCCCAAATACTCATAGAACTAGAAGAATGACACATAGAGAGAAAAAACAAATAAAAATCCTTTCAGGTCAACATGGAAGAGACCTGAATGTCTTGATGCCTTGCGTCATCCCAAAAAGGAAAACACAAGACAAGCGAAAAAGGATAAAATGTTTATGAAATATAGAAGAATGTAGATACATCAAAGAGAGAGAGAGAGAGATACATCAAATGAAACATTACAGGGCATCACAGTATGTCCATACAATCACATAAAGAAACATGACAAAGGAAAACAAAGAAAAAGACTAGGAAGGCACATGTGAGTCAACCTATAATAGGTCATCCACTTTCCAATCTCAATCAGTATATATGGAAGGCCAAGGTGGAAATTCATGCATATTGGTTGTAGGTAAGGAAGTTATGGGAAATGAAGTATGCATGCCATGATCCATAGGGGGTTGATTATCAACACTATGAGAAAGAGAGTTAGAAAACTAAAGATCCATGAGGAATGGTGTATCGTGGGATGACATGAATCTGGAACTACATCTTACAATAGTATTGCTAATAAGAAACCAAGTTGTAAAGCTCATACAAGTTTCACAAACTTAGTGTACAAACCCAAAATGGAAAGAGGCTTAAAATGCAATGCAATGATGTAGAATGCAATGTGTAAATGGAACTTTCAGATTCTAAATAAGGTAATTTTATGATTACACTATGCAACAATCTGAAAATGAAGTCTTGTAAATGCAATATTGAAATCACAAAATGCACTAAATTTACCAAATTAAGCTAAATATGATCAAACTAATGAAACAAAAAAATAGCAAATAGTAACAAAAATCTAAAAGAAGAAAATAGGAATGTAGAAATGAATATTTTAATTCCTAGAAATTTAGGTTATGACCTGATCAGGGACTCATTCACCCTAGAGCGAATGGGTCATAGATTGGGGTTTTGAAATAGATTTTTATTGATTTTTAAGTATTTTCCAGTGGTTTTTAGATTCAGGTTTTCTACAACAAGTTGTATTTTGATTTTCTATAGAATGCAATGTGAAATGCAGGTGAAAATTATGTAAAAATGGTGACCTAAAACACCTAATTTGATATGCAAATTTGTTTCAATTTTCAAATACAAGTTTATATGATGTAAATGATATGCAATATGTCTGATTTTTTTATATTTTTCATGTTTGAAGAATGCAAAATATGCAATCCTAAAACCTTATATGCAATGCAAAGTTGACTGCAAATTAGACACCCTAAATGAGACCTAATTCAATGCAAATAATTGCAAGATCTAAATCTAGGATGAAAAGGACTCCAAAATTAGAAAATTACAATGCTAAAAAGGTTGGGTCACCATAATGAAACATAGGAAAATGGAGTCACCGTAATGAAACAAATTGATGAACCCAATTTCACTCTAATTTTTTTCAATATGTAAGCTATACAATGCAAATGAGTAACAAAAATTAAATCTAGCCCAAGTACCAATCAAAATGCAGATCTAGAAAGGGTTAAATGTTGTGTACCTTTCATCAAAAGTTATTTTTCAAAACTCACTAAGGAATCATTAACCCTATGGTGAATGGGTCTTGGCTAGGACTTTGGAAAATAAATTCCTAGGTTCTATTCCTCTCAGTCTGCACTTCTAGATTCTAGTCGTGCACTTTCAAAAAGCCAAAAAAAATCCAATAGCTTAGTTTCTGTGATTTCATAAGAATGGTGACAACTTTGAAAAAATTGCAACTTTCTCCATTTTTTCTCTCCAAATGATCTTCAACCTAAAACCTATAATCACACATCAAAGAGGAGAAAAATGTTGTTTTTTAGGGAATAGGGGTTTACCTTGGTCAAACCCTGTTTTGGTAATTAAACCTTGAAATGAATACAAGCATTAAAGGAATGATGAATGAACAATTGTAATGTCACAACTCACCACATCTTATTTGAAACCTTGGATAATGTGAAGCATTTTTTTCTTTGGACATTTTTTGTTTCCAACCCTTGTTTCCTTTCTCCTTCAAGATGGATCCACACCCAATGGATGCATATTTCTCTCACATAAATATGTGAAATGCACCAAATGGTGGTTGCACAACTTCATATATATATAATTTTCCTTTTGGGCTTGAACTGGAACACGTGTCAGCTTGGTGGGGATTTTCTTGAAAACCACTCTCACAAAATCTGAAATCACCCACTCGATTGAAACGCCATCTATTTTTCATCAAGAATTTTGTACCTTCTATAGAACGATCTTTTTGGGCAGAGTTCATTGAGAAGTGCAGTGGATGTCTTACTTTTAGAGTGGAACCTTCGAGTCAGCGTCAACAATCTCCATAGTCGATCGATCAAATTTTTCTAGGCCATGCTAAAATTTGATTGCATTATGACAATATATCTTTGCAAAATATTTGAAAACATTAATGAAGCACTTATGACTTAATGCTCAACGAAGATTGTTGCGATCTAATCAAGATCTAAGATCAGATTGTAAGCTATCAAATTTAGGCATGTAGAAGTTTCTTCTTCTTCGAGATTGTTTGTGGTAGTGTCCTCTTCTTCTAGCTATAAATAGGGGTTGGTGGTTGTAATAATTTTTTTTTGAAGAATATAGATATTATTTTAGGTAGTTCTATTTTCTCATAAGTAGGAGGGTCTTTAAAGAAGACCATTTTTTCTCTTTGGCATGTTATATTTAATGCACACTATCATCAAATTGGCATCCAACCTCTATTTTCAGTTTACATATCATAAAATTTTGATCTATTTGGGAGAAATCTTTGAGTTTTTGCATTCCTTGGCCTTTGCCAAATTTATTTTTCATATTTCGTCCATATTGAAAACATTGCGTTAAATTTATTTTGTTGACAATTCAGATAACTAATTTACATGTTGTTAACTTCTATGTTTAATGCTCTCTTTCATAAATTGGATCATGTTATTTGGAATTTGAGTTGAGGATTTTGGAGATGAAGTTGTTACCACCTAAGGGTGCTAGGGTAGGAATGAATCTTTTCTCATAGATCCATAGGAATGAGGGTTGGAGTGCCAGACAGAAGTCATCAGGGTGGAAAGAAGGGGAAAGCATAGTGTGAGGTAGAAGCTGTGTCAAGATGGATTCCAAAGGGAAGGCATAGGGAAGTAGATTAAGGGGTGAGAGTGCCCATTTGGAGCCAAACCACCAGGTGACGAGAAAGAAAATGGAACCTATTAAGACCAACAAATCATCAATTCTCTTGCAGGAGGAGCTTGAGGATGAGGTAATTCACAATGTTAAAGTGTTTTCACAATTAGGACTGGTAGGACACTTCAGGGGTTTTTGGCCTCGGTTGTGTGATTTACATAAATGGATTTTTGAGCACTAGGAACTAATTGTGGATGGTTGAATTCAAATCTACCCAGTTGCTAGAGGTTTTTTATTGTTGATTTTGAAACTACGACTGATAGAAATAAAGTTATGTGTGATTATTTATAGAGTTGAAAGGAGAAATTTTCTCTATCATTGAAGCCATGGCATCCAAATTTCAACCTTGCAACAAAGACTTTTGATAAAGTTCCTCTGTGGGTAAGACTCCCAAACTTCCCTCTCCATTTTTGGCTTGAGTCTTTCTTAGAGGCTATAGGAAATTCTTTAGGGTTTTTTTGATGGTTGATGAGGGATCTTCAAATATTTTGCACTCCACCTATGCCCATATTTTGGTGGATATGGAGGTATCAAAGAAACTCTAAGAAGAAGTCTCAATTAAAACCTCCAAGGGATGCTGGGTACAACCCTTGAATTATGAAGGGGTACCATTTTGGTGCAGGAGATGCTTCTAGTGTGGACATATCACTGTACAATGTGCAAAGCCCAGATGGTCCAAACTAGCTACTTGGTGGTAGGATGTCTCACACAAATATTATGCGGTGGAAAAATAGAGTGGGAGAAAGGAAGAGCAAGACAAGGACAACCCTCAGGTGGTGGGAAACTCTAAACTTCCTCAGACAAATAGGGAATCAAATTAGCGAGAGGGGGTGGGTTGAGGCATGCTAAGGTTCCCATCTCGAGTTGTGCTGATGAAGGGAGAGCTATTGAAGGTGGGGCAGAGTAAAACCAACATGGTGCAAAAACTTCAGAGTGCAGGGAGAAATCAAGCCCGGTGAAGGTGCAGGAAAAAGGGGAGAGTCATGGAGAGCAAGAAGGTTAGAATGGGAAAGCAATGGTTGAAGAGCATGAAGAAACAAGAACACAACATGCTGCTATGGAGGTATGGTAGTTGGAGGAGGAAAAAATAGAGGAAGGTGGGCTTGCAGTGAGAGGAAAATCTTTGGATTGGCAGAAGGAGGCTGCAAAGGTGGAGGATGGTTGGCAAGTCATCAGGAGGAGGAAAGACAAGAAGTTCAAAAAGAAAACTTTTTCCATGGTCCTCCAGTCTCAAACCAAGGGAAGACCAAGTTGTACTTCAAATTTGTAGACTTGTTAATAGGTATTTTAGCAAGGTCTTGTGGATTTAAATGTTTCTCTATTGTGTCTGTAATGCTTCTTTATTTGGGCGGGAATCCACCATTTGTAACCTTTTTTGGCTAGAGTCAGTAAAATCTAATGTAATTTTATTTTAAATTTAATAAAAAAAAACCTCTATTACCGATCAAAAATAAATAAGTTGGATCATGTCCATTACACTCTTCCATTTTCTATAAAGGGTATGCCATTTTTCATATTATGATGTAAAGGAGGAAGGATTCTATAAATTTTTTATTATTCCAATTAATCTTTAGGGTTTTTTCTTATCTCTAATTATACCTTAATGGATGCTTCCCATGGGGAGATTTGAAAGACTACATTATGCTCTTTCTAGCCTTTGTTTCTCATTCTCTTCCCAACAATGAAGGGTCTATGGCATTCTGTGTCTATCATATCATTTGTAAGAAACAGTTAAGGTTTGAAATGTTGTAAAAGAATTGGTGCATTGCCATCTTTATGTTTTATTTTTCATTTCTTTCTACCCTTCCCCTCAAACACAAACAAGAGTTGGATTTCTTTAAAAATCCCAGAGGTCATTCAGTGAGGCACAAAATTGGTCCCCCATTCATTGAATTTCCCATAAGGCTATTTAGAGAGGCACAAGCTTTAATGATTAATAGTTATTTTCTCAGCATGCCCAATGGGACTGAAAGTATTTCAAGCATCTGATTGGAGATAAAAAATATTTCTTAAATTAGACCAAGAAAAGAGGCTAGTAATTTCATGCCTAGAGTTCAAACAAGAGCATCTTCTAGAAGTCATTTCTAGTATTCCTAGTTACCAGCCTCAACACCTAGAAGGAGAAGACTTATAGGTTCCATATCACCTATAAGAAGCAATCAGGTAAGAAGTGTTAGCCCACAATCCAAAACCTTATCTACTTCACCAAGAGTTCAAACCTTCCAAATTAGAATACTCATCTACCCTATCCATAGGAATTTGTTTACAATGGCTCATATAGGTTCCCTCGCTCCTAGAAATTTTGTAACCTGAGGTAGCGATATCCCGCTAGAACCACCCACGTCCGTAGATGTATGGCCTTCCATACCGGCCAATGCTCTCAAGAAAATACTGAAGTTCTTTGGGGAGGATTTTAAGACCCCTTCCAAACATCTCCAAGATATAGTAGAGGTATGCAAAATACATAACATCACGAAAGAGAATGTAGCCCTTAGGTTGTTGGTTGCATCCTTCAAAGGAGAGGTCTAGGATTGGTATAGGTCATTGGATTCTTGTTCTATCCACTCTTGGGATCAACTCAAAGTGAGGTTTTTTGAGTGCTTCTCAGAAAAGGTAGATTACTCCTCTTTGTTGTAGTAGTTAATAGCCATCAAGAGGGCCCTGCAAGAGGCCATGAATGACTTTAACACCAGGTTTCACAAAACCTAGCAAAGGATTCCTATGACAACCAGGCCTTTGACAACTATGGCATTCATGTTTTATCTAAAGGTTTTTAATTCATACATCATAGTCATGATATAGTTTATGGGAATGTGATCTTCGACGATGACCAAGTCTTCCTAGAATTGGTAAAAGAATAGGAAGAGCCCAATAGACTGGGTGATAACAGTCTATGGACATTATATTTTGATGGTGTCAAATGCAAGATCAGAGCTAGAGAAGGCATTTAACTAGTATCTCCAACTAGATCAGAGACCCTCAAAGCTTTCTGCTTCCAGTTCCCATGCTTGAATAATGATGGCAAGTATGAACCTTTGGTCCATAGTTTGTTTGTTGTAGAGTAGATGGGCATGAAAAGAGTACAAGAGTTTGGAGATTCAGACTTGGTCTTAAGCCAAGTCCATGAACATGAATTTGTAAAAAAAATAAGAATGAGGTCTTATAGACACAAAATATGGGATTTGATCAATATATTTGAAGCTTTTAACTTACATGTTATCCCACAATCCCAGAATGCTATCACTAATCAGATAGATTTAATTAGTTCATAATTTGAGCCAACCCCTGAATCAACAAGAAAACAAAATGCAGTGCAGACCATCATTTGATTGTTGACTCCTAACAACAACCAGAACTGGTAGGTTTTTGAGGACAACATTCAAATTGTTTCCTTTTTACAAAGGTTAGGGAAAGCTCCTGATCATTCACAGTTTGACGCTAGAGGATCTATGAAAGGAAAAGTGATCTAATTAAAGGAAAATATGCTCTGACGAGGTTTGATTTCTCTCAAAAATATTTTCAACTATGAATATGTGAGGAATAGAAAACAAATATTTACTATTGATGCAAAAGACTATGAAGATCTTGATGTCAGGAGTGGTAGAAACCTAAAAGTTGGAAGAGACATCCCATAGAGGGACAAATAAATTTGACTAAAAGGACTATGTTATAGATATGATGGGGTCATAGCTTGGACCTATGATGATCTTAGAGTATATGATCCAGGCATAATTCAACACACTATTCACTTGGCCAAAGGATCGAAGCCTATCCGACATAAACAAAGGCCGGTGAATCTGAAAGTCAAGGAATTGATGGCACAAGAGCTTACCAAATTAATCAAATCAAGAATCATATACGAAATCAAAAATTCCACCTGTGTATCCAATCTTATACTAGTGCAGAAAAAAATGGTGATATTTATCTCTACATGGATTTCAAGGACTTGAACAAAGCTTCATTAAAAGATCACTAACCTTTTCCCTCAATGGAGTAAATTCTATAGACCATGGCTGGATAGGAGATGTTCTCATTACTCGATGGTTTTTTGGGTTATAAATAGGTATACATCAAAGAGGAGAACCAACAAAAAATAATGCTCACCACTAAGTGGGAAATGTCCATATACTCAAAAATTCCCTTTAGAGTCTCCAATGTTGGTGCGACCTTTCAGTGAGTAATGGATATTTCCTTCAAGGTGTTGATTAACTAGATCATCCTAATATACTTGGATGACCTAAATATTTTTTCAAAAATAAAAGGATGATCATATTGATCATCTCAAAAAGTTCTTCTAGAAATAGCAACAATTCGAGATTTCCTTAAATCCCAAGAAATGTGTCTTTGGAGTACCGCAAGGCAAGCTACTAGGTATTGTGGTATTAAAAGAAGGAATAGCCATATACTCAGAAAGGGTGAAGGCTATAATAGAGCTACCACTACTAGTCAACCAAAAGTGGCTATAGTCCTTTTTGGGAAAGATCAATTTCATTAGCCGATTTATTTCAGACTTCATAGGCATCATGAGACCTATCACACTAATGTTAAAAAATAATTTGTTATTTAAATGGAATCCCAAAGGTAAGCTGGCTTTTGAGAAAATAAAGACAACCATCTTCACAGCCCCAATGTTAGCTAAACTATACTTCTCCAAGGATTTCCTACTCTACATCTACAATGATTAGCATAGCATAGCTTTAGTGCTCACATTCCACTCTAAGACTTTTTATCACTTAGGATTGCACCCTAATTGAGTTTCACTCAACCATCCTGTGTAACATGGAAACATCGTCAAGATGTGGGTTGCTTATAATGAGGATGAATATCTAGAGCGGGCTGGTTCCCTTTGATGGATTACCTAAAACTACTAACTTGACTGGGAAAAGGGATAGAAAGACTTGCTTGAAACTAAAAACTATCTCCTAAGAGGTGATGCAAAAAAAATTATGTTTAAATGTTGTAATGTATCACAATATGACTCCATAAAATCTTGACTTATTCACATGGGACAAAAAGAAGGATTAAAAACTCCAATCACAACTAATTATCTACCAATTCATTTGCAACATGAGACAAAAGAGATTGAGAAAGAACTATTGTCATCATTTTATTGAATCAAAAGGATTGTTTATAATATGCTTTTCGCTTTTCAGAATGAGTCACAAGTTAAATCTTCTCTGCTGTAAGCATGAAAAGATAGTAAGAATTGAAGAAAATAAAGGCTTAGAGCTGATTTTATAAAACCTCTTGAATCTTCCACAATTGATTTTGGAAATAAAAATCAATCATTAACTTGATCGATTTTGATTGTTTCCCCTAACTACTACAAATTCCATAAAATCAGCTTCTAGGTTGCATGAAACAACTGATTTGCAAAACTAGACACCCTTCTTTATAGTTGAAGATGATAGAAATGTTTCCATTTTCCATCTGAATTCTACCCTTTCCATGAATCACTACCAAATCCCCTAAAAACTAGGCAATTTTCTTAGAGTTTCTAACTTTGAAAGGCTTCCTTGACAAGGAAAACTGCCCTTGACATCAAATTCTAAAAATTACCCTTAAAACAAGCAACTGCTCTTGAAAACATCCTTCAAAACAAAGGATTCTTCCATAAAGATTACAAGGAACAGTGAGAGACCACCCTAATCAATATTTGAATAATTATTTTGGGACTCATTAGATAGAAATTTAAACATGAACAAGATTGCTCTAATGCAACATGATTTCCTTTCAGAAATTGATACTGTTACACTTTATTTGTCATGAAATTTAGGTTATAGACCTCACTGTCCATGCTCCTCTTTTTAGCATGTAGGGTTTGAGCATGACTTCCCTATCATTTCTTAGCTTCCTATCATTTTCAATGTTTCTTTTAGAGGACTATCATCTCCTTACTACCCAATACCTCAAATGTTAATGCAACCCTGCTGCTATATAGTCACTGCACTAATTTCATTTTCCTTGTCTCTAGCACTGTTTTGTCCTTATGCTTTGAATAAAATTAGATATGATATAAACTATGCATTAAACAGTTGTATCTCCCTCAAGATAGTGATTGTCTTTTGGATAGATTGAAAGCTCAAATCATTGCATTGAACCCTCCATCATTTCACAAGAATAATCCATCCTTAAAGCAATGTCTAAAGCTTGAAAAGAGGACTGCCACTTTATAATTTCCCATATTTTCACTTGATAATGGTGTCATTGATGAATAACTAAGTGGTTTCCTTTCCACAGTCTTCCTTGACATCTATAAAACACATATCTTCTTCATAATGACAAGAACCATACATTGTCCCCAAAGCATAAATTACACTTTGGTTGCTCATAAATGTGCAAGCTTATAATACTTAAGGTCTCGAATACATCCACTTTCAACACTAATAATTGGCATCTCCTTAAGCCCCATTCACTTAAAAAAACCATCCTCATCACTAGCCTATAGGATTCATACCATTTTCCTACACAACATACCTTAAATCTCTATTCATCCACTTCTACAACTCTCAATTATGCCATCTAGATTATAAAAAGATAATGAAAGAGTAGTCATGGTCAAGACTACTCTATTGCATAAAGCTTAAACCTCTCTAAAAAATAGGTCTACTAAAGCTATGATGAAATCCTTTCCATGCATTCTTTGAATATATCTCACTATTTTGATCTAGAATAAAACACAAAACCATAAGAGGCAGTATTACCTTTACACATAAGGCCTATGTCTAGTCTGACTAACACAAGAATCTATCTTCTAGGTAACATTAGAAATCTGGATCATGCAAGATTGAACAATGATTTTCCTTTATCCTTTTCACTATATTTGTCAACCCTTCACAACCCTTTCATAATCTCATGATGGACAACATGACACTGTCTTTTAATCCTTCTACTGGAAATATTAGATGGCCACATTCTTGTCTTCATAGAATTAATCAATTAAGTAAGATTTGGAATATCAACAACACTCAAACATCTTTTTATCCACAATCTTAGATCAACACTAATGCTCACAATTACTTGGTTCTCACTGATATCTTCAATCACTTGGATATAATTGATATCCACAATGACCTATAAGTAAATCATGACTACATTAATATGCACACTCACATCAATATTCATTACTTCACTACTTATAACCTCCTCCATATTAATCATGATAGCATTGCTAATGTGAAAAGACTACCCTTCTAAATAGTGATTTCCCTTGTTGATGAAGTGTCCTCCACTCTTAAATGAGGACTGAATTGAGATATTTAAAATGGCTATGCATTGAATGTCGCTCACTGTCTCTGATGAAAATTCTTATGGAGATTATCCATTTGATGCAAAAAATTTCCTTGAAGGTCTATCAACTGCTTGAATGTCTCAGTGATCTCCTACTATCAGTGATTGATAGGCATGATTTCATTATTAGAGGCCGTTTCTATCAACTATGGATTACTTTTTTGCTATCATTACAAAAACAAGGGATCTTCCTTTAAAACATGCTATCTCCAATGCCTAGGGTTTCCAAGCTTCATAAGTTTACTCTCATTCATTTAAAATATTTCACATGCTTTCATTATCAGACTTATCCTGACATTGAATGAAACTCAACAGAGAGATAGAAAGCAGCTTCAACATGAACATACATTCTTCAAAAGAAATACCCAACCCTAGCCTATGGCTTGTGATGAAAAAGGTTTCAAATGAATAGAGAAACCCTTAACATTTAAAGATCATCCTTAAACACTCTTTTGAAGCCACAAGTAGAAAACATAATCAAGGTTTCATAACCATAAACTTGACATGAATGAATTACTACTTGAACCATTGCATGATCTTGCATATTGGCCAAGAAAAGATGAGTTTTGTTGCCTCCACACTTGTTTCCATCTTTAATTTTTTAGTTTGGATGCACTTTCGACATGGACCTAATCAAGAATAGTGATTTCTTCATCTTCAAAGATGAAAACATTGAAAACCTCTTACTGCTGCAACCATAGCTCAAGCATGAAAGAGAAAGAAAGTTCTCATGAAAGAAAAACAATGTGAAAATGAAATGAGAAGTTGCAGATCAAAAACCTTTTCTCTTTGCAAAGAAAAATTCTCCTTCATAACTCGAGCCTTTCCCCATTTTTTTTTTCAAAAATCAAAGAAACATCGTGCCAAAATGGAAACTCATGCTTGTTTCCCTCATAACTTTAAAAAAAAAAAAAAAGATGAAACCCAACAGAGATATAGGAAGCAACTTCAACATGAACATGCATTCTACAAAAGAAATACCCAACCCTAGCCTATGGCTTGTGATGAAAAAGGATTCAAATCAACAAAGAAACCCTTAACATTTAAAGATCATTCTTAAACACTCTTTTGAACCTGCAAGTGAAAAAAATAATGAGGGTTTCATAACCATAAACCCAACATGAATGCATTACTACTTAAACCAATGCATGATATTGCATGGCCAATAAAAGATGAGTTTTTTTTCCTTGACACTTGTTTCCATCGTTCATTTTTTAGTTTGGATGCACTTTGGATGTGGAACTAATGAAGAACAATGCTTTCTTCATCTTCAAAGCTAAAAATAGTGAAAACCTCTTACTGCCACAACCCTAGCTCATGCATGAAAGAGAAAGAGATCTCTCGTGAAAGAAAAACAATGTGAAAAATAAGTTAGTTACATATCAAAAACCCTTCCTCTTTGCAAAGCAACATTCTCCCTCATAACTTGAGCCTTTTCCCATTGTTATTGTCCAAAAATCAAAGAAATATCATGCCAAAATGGAAACTCGTGCTTGCTTCCCTCATAACTTTAAAAAATAAAATCAAATATCGATCTTATCATTCTAAAAATCCTATGGATTTTCATAGAGATAGGCTTTAAAATAGATTGAAATTCCTTTCAAATGTTTTGAATGCAAAAATAAGAGCTCTTTTGAATTAGAAAAAGAACTTGACATTGAATAACATCAATTAACACCCCATTAAAAATTATAATGGACTTAATGCAAGGAATTTTATTATAAAAACCTCCCCTATACAAACCCATATGCCTATGGAAAATGACTTAAATATGAGAGTCATTGCAAATATAGAAAAATGAAAACCTTACAACACTTTGAGATAATTGTTAGGATTTTTTTTTAAAATGCAAATTAGATCGGAGACTGATTTGGATTACATTTTTTGAGACATCATGGGGTGTTTTCCTACAAAACATGAAAGACCAGTAGCCTACTTGTATCCATTGGGAAAAGGAATCAAAGGAGGACTGAAACAACTCAAGACAGACTTGCAACCCAGTTGTTAATGAACAAAAACTCTTGAAAGGATAGCAGATTTGTGCACCAACACTTAGGGAAAGAGAAAAATACAACTAAAACATGTGTAAAGAACTTGGAGGAAAGGGAAAGAGTAGAAAAATGGTGTAACAACACCTTATTTTTAATTAAAATCCAAATCACTATGATACAAGATAAAACAATAACACCTCAATAACAAAATTTGAGTTGAACCCCATTGACTGGGATTGACAACTCCTCTCAATCAAGTTTGGAAAGTTGAAAAGCATTATTCATTTTACAACTAGTCATCACATAAGGACCATCCCACATAGCATCAAACTTGAAATGATTTCTATGTTTACTCTTCAACTCATTCCATTTGAAAACTAGATCACCTTCCTTAAATAATCTTGGAGCAACCTTCTTATCTAAAGTTCTTTTCATTTGAGCATGATAGATTTCTAGATTTTGCAATGCCTTTCTCATGGTTTCTTCCAACTCCATCAGTTTAGCAAGCCTAACCTCCATGGTTTCTTCATCCATCATTTTAAGCTCTTTGATAAAATTCAATGTTGCTAACTCAATAGAAACAAGAAGCCTTGATTCCTTGCCATAAACAAGAACATAAGGTGAATTACCTATAGATCTCTTGGGTGTTATCCTATCAGCCCATAGAGCTAGCATTAATTGATCATGCCAAGTCCTTTGATTTTCCTCAATTGTCCTCTTAATGATTCTGATCAATTTTTTGTTTGAAGACTCAGCTTGCCCATTACCCTGTGGGTAATAGTTGGATGAAGTATTCAAATGTATACCATTTTTAAGAGCCCAATCAATCACTTTTAGACCTACAAAATCCAAAGTATTATCTAAAACAATTTACTCAAGAATACCAAACCTTGCAGCTAAATTTTGGTAAAAGTTTAGGACAATAGTCTCATTTTCTTCTTCGAGTGCTACATCCTCTATCCACTTGGTGAAATAATAAGTTGCAATCAATATCCATTTGTGTCCAGCACTAGAAGGTGGGTTAATGACTCAAATGAAGTCAAGTCCCCACTTCATGAAGGGTTGCTCAACTTGTACAAGATGTAATGGTAGAGTAGTGAATCTTTGTTTCCCTACAAACAATGCACACTTCCTGCACCTTCTTACCCATGCAAATGCATCTATATATAAGTTAAGCCAAAAATAACCAGCTCTTATAATATTAAGAGCTTTTGTCCTAGGTGAAAAATGACCACTAGATTGTTCATCATGAAACTCTTCAAGAATCTTATCAATCTGGTCAGTTCAACACATATTAATAATACTCCATGAAAGTCCTTTCTAAATAGAACATCATCAATAATGACATAAGGAATAACTTGTAGCCTATAATACCTTTGTTTCACATTGTTTAGACCACTTAGACACTCACTAGTCTAAAGGTAATGCACCATTTCTTGAATCCAACTTGTAGGAGGAGCTGTTATAGCAGTTGGTTCATCACCATTGAGCACTAAAATAGTTTTCACCTTCTTGATTGCTTTCTTGATCACTACCAAGATTCCCACATAACCCTTTTCCTCTAATTAGTTTTGTCACCTTGATCTATACATCATATTCCATCACTTTTGTGATCCAACCTGCTCTTTTATCATTCAGATCCTTATTCAACAAAAATTCTTTCACACTAGGATGAGCAACCAACAAGTGTATCTTGTTATTTGAAAGAATGTATCTAAACTTTTTGAGGATCCTAACCACATCTAAATTTTTTTTTCAAAAAATGAATACCCTTTTTCATAATTCCTCCAATGAAAAAAGTTATGGGCTGCTCCAAACCATCCTCATTTTGTTGAACTATCATGGCTGATATTGTATCAATAATACCAAAGGCATACAAGATGAAGTCTGTTGCATAATATGGATTAATGAGTGTAGGAGCTACTACTATGGCCTCTTCAAAACTTCTTTTTCCTTCCTTAATCCAATTGAAAGTCACATTTTTCCTAAGCATGGTAGTTAGAGGCTTTAACAAAAAAGCAATATTATGAATAAATCTTCTTACAAAGTTTATTCTTCCCAAGAAGCTTTGAAGGGCCTTCTTTTGAGCTGGTAAAGGAAGAGCCAATATTACACGTACTTTTTCAGGATCTATGCTAATACCATGCTTTGAAACAATGTGACAAAGAAACTTACCCTCATGAACATCAAAGATGCACTTCTTTGGATTCAGTGAGACACCATACTCCCCACATCTTTCAAAAATCTGCCTCAAATGCATGAAATGGTCATTAGCATCTTTAGAGAAAGTAGTAATATCATCAAGATATGCCAAAACAAACTTGCTCATAATTCCTTTAAAGACCATATCCATGGCTCTTTAGAAAGTCTCCCTACATTGGATGAAATACCTTTTTTTGTATGCCATGGTTCCCCATTTTGTAGTGAAGGCTATTTTGAATTGATCTTCTTCTTTAACCAAAATTTGGTTATAACCTGAAAATCCATCTAAAAGTGAGAATCTTTTAGAACCTGAAACAAATTGTAATATTTGTTCCATTGAGGGCAGCGGGTAATGATCCTTAAGAGACACCCTATTAAGGTCCCTAAAGTCAACACACAATCCGATTTCACCATTTTTCTTTCTCACAAGAACCAAATTGGACAACCAAGATGTGTGTTTGATTGGAAAAATGATATTACTTTGGATCATCTTGATTAACTTAGCCTTCATTAAGTGCTCTAATTTAGGATTCAAAGGTCTTTTTTTTTGTCTAATTGGTTTTGGATCAATTTACATCTCTATGGTGTGTTGAGCTAACTCATGATTAAAACCTTTTAAATCGCTATATTCCCAAGAAAGCACATCTTCAAATTCTTGACAAAGGAAAACAAAAGCATGCTTTTCTTCCTTAGTGCATATCTTGCAAAGTTCTAAAAGTTTACCTTTGAATATCTCAATGGGATCATAATGATCTTCTTTAACTAACATGTTGGTTTTATCCTTCTTTACTTGATCATCTGAGTTAAATATTGACTCAAGAGTCACCAAACCCATTGGAAACTTGTTTTACTTTAGTTGAAGAATTTGATCTCCATATTGTTGCTTCAACTTTTGATAGTTTGAAGCTAAGAACTCAACCTCCTCAAACAAAAAACTTGAAATTTTTTCATCACTGTGAAAGACTTGCCAATTATGTAATTATCAGGAATAAAAGGTCTTACAACTGCTTTTATATAGTGTTATACATAAACATTTTTTTATCTCAGCTGGAATATCAAACTTAGCTCCCAATGCAGCCAATTTATCAGCTTGTTTATTCAGATTTCATGGGATAAACATTAGATTAAAAGCATAAAAATCTTCAATTACATCCCAAAATCTATGCTTATACCTTTTCAACAAGTCATTTTTGGTAACATTGATATTTCTCACCTGATTTACCACAAGCTCATTATCACCAAACACCTGCAAGAACCTAATGTTCCTCTTTCTTACCCACTCTAACCCATGAATTAAAGCCTCATATTCTACTCTGTTGTTAGTACAAATAAAAGAAAAACAAAAAGTAGAGTAGTACTTCTCACCTTCAGGACAAATCAACATTGCACCTCCACTAGCACCAACTTTAGTCCTTGAACCATCAAATTTTCCATAGTTGATTTGATTGTTGCTCTAACTGTTGTTTGTCATCTTTTACCAGATTTGGGACAACGACCTCCTATTCATGAAACATGTAAATACCCATCCCAACTTGTTCAATCTATGTATAAGGATCCTCCTCATGGTTTTCAACTTCCCATTCATCCAAAAATAGATCAAGAATACCTTCAATAGGGGTGTTAGGCTAATGAATAGATTGTTCTTCATGGTCATGGAAGGAAAAAATTTCATTTACAGTAGATGTAACATAAGATTCTACATGGTTTATGGCATATGGTTCTACTTTTATAGTAACTTTTGTACGATATCTTGTTTTGAAAAACAAATGGGTCCAATTAGGTGACAAGTATCCCCCCAATGTTGTAGTGAAATCTATAGATAAAAACAAGGCAAAGTGAGTTGGAAGATCAATGAAATGGATATCCTATTGGATAGAGAAGTTTGGACAAGCATGTAATGTAAGACTCAAACCCTTGATTACCCCAACTATATTCAATGATGACCCATCCAACTAAGTAATCCATTTGCAAAGAGGCTCATATGTCAAACCCAACTTATCAACTATAGACTTTGGCATAACAGAGCTACTAGCTCTTGAATCTATCATACAATTATGAACCAATTAGTCACCAATGATCAAAGTGACATAAAATGGAGAAGGTTTGATTGGTTTACCTTTTTGCTCACTATTGTCTTGAGGGTTATTAGCAAAGGAAAATTTAGACTGCTCTTTAAGAGGCTCACTTGACACAGAAAGGTTAGATAAGGAATCTTGGAACAAATACTTTTTCCTAGGAAGAGACAAAGAATCCCACATTGAAACACTGATGTTATATTTCTAAGTTATATTCTCCAAAATATTAAAATAAGTTGAGCTCACCTTTGGATGACCTTTTGAAACAGTAGGCCCACTTTGTGTTTGCAATGGCTATGACTAATTTTTAGGCTACTCTTTACTCACCACGTTTTGGTTTCTTGGTAAAATATGAATGTTTTGTGTAGGTGAAGGCCCACTATTACCTTGTTGACTTGTGGAAGCTTGATTTTTCTAACTATCAGGTTGATGTCCTATATCCACATCCCTCTTTTTCGACCTTGTGTTGGCTACTACATAAGTATAGGACTGATTAGGACCTTGTTGATAATTGATTCCACAAAATTATTCCCCTTGCCAATTAATCAAAGCAACACCCTATTTACTTTGTTTAGACTGAGGACCTTGATGACCACCAACTTCTTGCATTGAATTTTGTGAGACAACAACATTATTTTGAAACATGAGCACCTGATTAAGCAAACCATTGGAGCAGGTTGACTTATTATGAGGTTGGTTTCAAGGTAGATACCAATCATAATCCCATGCCATGTTGTTTTGCACTGGAACTAACTCCCTAGAAGAGCTAGCTGCATTTAGATTATAGGGTAGAAAAGGCCTTGCATTAAAATTCCACTTTTGAGCTTGAGGTTCAGTTTGATTGGGTGGTTTATATGGCTAATAAGGGGCTTGGTATGGTTCGTAACTTTTCTCATTCTACTTTTTTAGGTTAAGTATTTCATTAGAAGGATTCCTCAATACACCATAGACCTCTTGGATTTGATTAGATTCAATTAGGACTACATTTGGTAGTTGTAAAGCTAGTGTTGGATGTTGTAGATGTGTTGCTGATATGTGGTTGTCATTGATGTCAACACTATTACCATTTGGTGTACTAAAGGTTGTATATGTCAAGGATATTGAGAAAATTGTAAAAGAAATTGTTTTAGGTTCCCAGTGGAACTGTGCAAGTCTTGAAGGTGTCTTGTTTTGTACGTTGAATATTAGTTGGTGTGGATTAAAGTTTTTATTGTTGAGTATATCTAGATCATCTACCAAAAGTTTCAGAGGTCCACATGAAGTTTTGAGTGTGTTGTGGTCTAACAGTGTTTTTGTGGTCTCTGTCAGTGTTCTTGAATGAAGATTGTGTGATTTTGTTGATCTCAGTTGTTACAGATGCTTCTCTATTATTTCTTGGTGTTCTTGGATGCTTCTAGATAGTGCTCTATCTTTTTGGTATGTCCACATTGATCGGTGTACTCATGGTCGAATATTTTTCTTCGTATGTTTAGTTTTTCTTGTTCTTGGGTGACATGATGGTGGTAGCGTGTTGTGGATCCTCGAGGTGAAATGAATTGAAGTATTTTTTTGTTGTAATTCTATATTTGGGTCCCCACTATGTTGTGGCCAACCTTGGTGGATTGGCATTAAAAGTTTATTTGTAAATTTGGGCCGACATTGTAAATATATTTTATTTTCTTGGCCGAATAAGTTGTGAAATATCATGTAGCAGATATATAAGTATGATTTTTTCATTGGTGTTATGTGTCATGAAGCTGCTTCATGTTCTCCTGTGTGTTTAATGTAAATATCATTCGATTGCAGAGCAAATTGTGAAGAAGATTGTGTGAAGTGTGAAGAAGTGTTGAGCTTAATTGGAACTGTAATAAGGTTTGTGTAGAAGCTATTTTCTCAGTTCATACCCTCTGGATTTTTAATCCTATTCTGTTGGGAAGTGAGCCCCTTTTTTATTTGAGCAGTGAGCTCTAGGTAGTGTGTTTGAATGCATGTGCATTCCCCTTATTACTTTTCATTATACTTTTAGCAGAGTATAATCTTATGGACTAACATCCATCGTGGTTTTCCCCTAACAGGGTTTGCATGTAAAAAATCTTGGTGTTCTTTGTCTCTTTGATGTGTTAATTGCTTATTCACCAAATCTGACATTTAAGTTAAGATAAGTAAGAAAATTTTAAATTTTTGTGACAACTGATTCACCCCCTCCTCTTAGTTTTTTGTCCCTATTTTTTGAACAATTGGTATCAAAGTAAGTCCCTCTGAAGAAGTCTAAAAGATTGAGGTGATTTAGGATGGCAACATTCAAGAAGGATAGTCCTAGATTTGATGGCGCTAACTATTCAATGTGGAAAGTCAGGATGCAATGTCATCTAAAGTGCATTGGTGATGCCTACTAGAAGATTACAAAAGATCCATATACTATTCCTGAGAATGGTCCCTCTTTTGTTGATGAGATCAAAGATGTTGAAAGTAATACCAGGGTTGTTGAAGCTTTGGTGAGTGCTTTGATAGATTTAGAG
Organism: Sequoia sempervirens; assembly: GCA_007258455.2. Classification (NCBI taxonomy): domain Eukaryota; kingdom Viridiplantae; phylum Streptophyta; class Pinopsida; order Cupressales; family Cupressaceae; genus Sequoia; species Sequoia sempervirens. The sequence continues at coordinate 233,425,760 of VDFB02000008.1, read as the reverse complement.
ATGGCTAATGTGATGGGTTTGTAGACAGCTCATGAGATTTGGACAAAACTAGAAACTTTGTATGAAGGAGATGGACAGGTGAAGATGGCTAAACTACAGAGCTTGAAAGGAAAGTATGAGAATTTGAAGATGGGTGAAGATGAAAATATCACTTCCTTTATGCAAAGAGTAAATGAAATAGTGATGGGTATTAAATGTGTTGGTGGTTCTATGGATGAGGATGAAATTGTAGCTAAAGTACTTAGATCCTTGCCTCCCTCCTACAAAATTAAGGTTCATGCTATTGAAGAGTTCAGATCAGTAAACAAAATGACAAGAGACACACTAATTAGGAAGCTTGCTTCTTTTCAAATAAGTGAATTTGGTGAATCTACACCGAAGACTGAATCTAAATTCAAGGATACTATATCTAGAAGTAATAGACAAAGATATAGTCTGGGAGAGAGTTCCAGAAAGATATCCAAGTATGATGAAGAATTGAAACAACTTAAAGATAAAGAAAGAGAGGTAGAGGAATTGGAAGCACTGATTGCAAAGCAAGAAGGGAGAGGAAAAGGTAAGTATGAATATGTATTTCCTTTTAAATGTTTTTCATGTAGTAAAATAGGTCATTTTGCATCAAGATGTCCTAAAAGAGTTCCTAGATCTAAGCCTAAAAATTCTAGATTCCAAAAGAGATGCTACTTTGCTGAAGAAGCAGTGACTGATGATGAGTTTGATAAAGATAATGGAAAAGAAGATGAATGGTCTTTCATTGCTACCATTGAAGATAATCTTGTGGCTACTGAATCTACTAAAGATGAAAAAGCTCTTGCAGCCCAAGTTGAAGAAAAATATGAGTGGGTCATTGACACTAGATGCTCACATCATATGATCGGTGAAAAAACAAAATTTGTGAGTCTAGAGAAGTATGACGGTGGGGTTGTAAGATTTGGAGATAACAATGCTGGTGTGATTCATGGCAGAGGATCTATTTTCCTTGGTGGTAAGGATAACATTGATGATGTCCTCTATGTTGAAGGCCTGAAACACAACTTGTTGAGTGTTGGACAGATGGTTCACAAGGGATATGATCTTTAGTTCAAAGATGGAAGATGCAAGATATGTGGGAGTTTCGAGAATATGATTGCAACAGGAAAAAAAACAAAAGGTAATATTTTTCATCTGAATACTGCTAGTGGAAGTTGTTTAATTGATCAAGTAGATGAAAGTTGGTTGTGGAATAGGAGGTTTTGTCATGTAAACTTTGACAATATTAGCAAGATAATTTCTACTCAAGCAGTAAGAGATCTCCCTAGGTTAGTGAAACTTGCTAATGTAATCTGCAAGGAATTTTTGATGGGTAAACAAACTAGAGTCTCTTTCTGGAGCAAATAATTTCATTCAAATAATTTGCTGGAGCTGCTACATAATAACCTTTGTGGTCCCTCCAGAGTCATAAGTATTCATGGAGAAAGGTATTTTATGTTGGTTATTGATGATTACTCTAGAATGATTTGGGTTTCCTTTTTAAGAGAAAAATGTTAAGCATTGGAGAAGTTCAAAAGTTTCAAGGCTATGGTAGAAAATGAGAAACATTTGAAAATTAAGTTCATGCGATCTGAAAGAGGTTGTGAGTTCATTTCCAAGGAGTTCAACTCTTATTGTGAAGAGCATGGAATTAAAAGACAATTATCTGCTCCTTGAACCCCTCAATAGAATAGAGTTGCAGAGAGAAAGAATAGAACAATTCTAGATGCAGCCAGAACAATGATGATGGAAGGAAATGTATCTTAGATGTACTGTAGTGAAGTGGTAAGCACTGCTATGTATACTTTGAACCGAGTAAATGTTAATTGTAATTTAGGTAAGACTCCTTATGAGTTATGGTTTGGTCACAAGCCCACTATTAAGTATTTTAAGATCTTTGGAAGCAAGTGTTATATCAAGAGAGATGATGATATAGAAAATTTTGATGCAAGAAGTGATGAAGGAATCTTCCTAGGTTACTCCACTAAAAGCAAGGCCTACCGGTGCTATAACAAAAGACTGAGAAAGATGGTTTAAAGTGAAAATGTCAGAGTCGATGAGGATTCTATCAAATCATCTAGACATTGCAATTATGATTCAAATAAATACATTACAAGACAAGGGAAGAATGTTCAAATGTAGAATCAACTTCAAATTGTGCCATATGTTCCATATGTCCCAGTTATTCTGGTGAAGCAACCTCAATTCATTCCAGTAAGTCAATGTAGTCAGGAAGCATAGACAAGTGCAAGTGTAGAAGAAATATTAGAAGAATTAGAAGCTCAAGAATGTCCCAAAACTCCAAGGTATGTAAAGTTGAATCACTCTAAAAATCAAATCATAGGAGATAAGAATAAAGGAGTGCAAACTAGAAGAAAAATTGTAGAAGAATATTGTCTGATCTCCAAGATTGAACCTAAGAATGTCACTGAGGCCTATCAAAATGAACATTGTTTGGAAGCTATGAAGGAAGAGCTAACATAGATTGAAAAGAATGACACATGTATACTGGTTTCAAGGCCTAAAGACAAAAATGTGATTGGTACTACATGGGTATTTAGAAACAAGATGAATGAAGAAGGTGAAGTGGTCTAGAATAAAGAAAGATTGGTATGTAAAGGGTATTCTCAAATGGAAGGTGTTGATTTTGAAGAAACCTTTGCCCCTGTTGCTAGGATTGAAGTTGTTAGACTATTTCTTGCTTATGCTACATACAAGAACTATAAAGTCTATCAAATGGATGTAAAGTTTGCATTTTTGAATGGAGAACTAGAAGAAGTGTACATTGAACAGTCGAATGGATTTTAGCTAACAAATAAGGGAGATATGGTTTGTAGTTTGAAGAAAGCTCTATATGGACTTAAGCAAGCCCCCAGAGCCTGGTATGCTACATTGGAAAAATACCTACTGAAGCTTGGATTCACTAAAGGTACTGTTGATAGCAACTTATACTTCAAATTCGATAGCGATAATGAGTTAATTACAAATTTTTTTGTTGATGACATCATTTTTGGAGGAGATGATCATCTATGTATGGAGTTTGCTGATGAAATGAAGAGTGAATTTGAGATGAGTATGATTGGAGAGATGAAGTTCTTTCTGGGATTGCAAGTTACACAGTTGGACAAGAGGATCTTCATATCTCAATACAAATATGTGAAAGAACTGCTGAAGAATTTTGGGATGGATGACTCCAAACCTGTTGGTACCACCATGGTGACCAGATGTAAGTTGACATAGTATTATGACTCTCCTAAGGAAAATCAAACCATATATAGGTCAATGATCAGTGGATTGCTCTACTTGACTCAGACTAGACCAGACATTATGAATGTTGTATGTATGGTTGTTAGATATCAGGATGATCCAAAAGAATCACATGTAATGGCTGTCAAAATAATCTTCAGATATCTGAAAGGAACAGTTGACTTTGGACTTTGGTATCCAAAGGATGATGATCTCACTTTGTGTGCATATACTGATGTGGATTGGGTTGGTGATGTAGATGACAGGAAAATTACTAGTGGTGATGCTTTCTTCCTAGGGAAGAAGCTGGTATCCTAGTTAAGTAAAAAGAAAAACTCAATTTATCTATCTACTATTGAAGCATAATACATTGTTGTTTCCAATAATTGTACTCAAGTGATATGGATGAAACAGATGCTGAGAGATATCAAGGTGACATATGAAGAGCCTATTGCTATATACTGTGACAACTCAAGTGCAATAAATATCTCAAGGAATCCAGTGCTACACTCTAAGACTAAACATATATCAATCAAGTTTCATTTCTTGAGGGAGAAAGTGAATGAGAAAGAAGTCAGACTAAGTATGTGCCTACCAAAGAATAGATTGTAGATATATTTACTAAGACATTGCCGAAGGATACTTTTGAGTATCTCATAAGTATGCTAGGGGTAATCACCCCTCTTGATAAGAACTAAAAGATGCATTTTCTTGCATCAATTCGTGAACTTCATTGCTATATTCTGATCCAGATTGATGTTTTCATAGCTGCTACTCAGGGGGAGTAGTCAGATGTGCAAATATTTGGTTCAGAGTGTGTATATGGGAAGGTCATTGTTACCTTTTCCATTGATGCCAAAAGGGGAGAAGTGTAATGTGAAAAATCCTTTCAAGATGAGAAGTGCAGAAGTCAGTGTGTTGGGTTGATGGTATTTTTCACATCATGTGTTGCCATCAATGCCAAAGGGGGAGATTGTTGGATTAGTGGATGTGTTTCTAATATGTGGTTGTCATTGATGTCAACACTAATAGTATTTGGTGTATTAAAGGTTGTATATGTCGAGGATATTGAGAAAATTGTAAAATAAAGTGTTTTAGGTTCCCAGTAGAACTATGCAAGTTTTAAAGGTTTCTTGTTCTGTATGTTGAATATTAGTTGGTGTGGATTAAAGGGTTTATTTTTTAGTATATCTAGATCATCTACCAGAAGTTTCAAAGGTCCGCATGAAGTTTTGAGTGTGTTATGGTCTGACAGTGTTTCTGTGGTCTCCATTAGTGTTCTTGAATGAAGATTGTGTGATTCTATTGATCTCAGTTGTTGTGGATGATTCTCTATTGTTTATTGGTGTTCTTGGATGCTTCTAGATCATGCTCTATCTTTTTTGGTGCCTCCACATTGATTGGTGTGCTCGTGGACAAATATTTTTCTCCGTATGTTCAGTTTTTCTTGTTCTTGGATGACATGATGGTGGTAGCATGTTGTGGATCATCGAGGTGAAATGAATTGAAGTCTTTTGTGTTGGAATTTTAAATTTGGCTCCCCACTATGCTGTGGCGAACCTTGGTGGACTGGCATTAAAATTTTATATGTAAATTTGGGTCGACATTCCAAATATATTTTATTTTCTTGGCCGAAAAAGTTGTGGTGAAATCTCATGTAGCGGATATATAAGTATCATTGTTTCATTGGTGTTGTGTGTCATGAAGGTGCTTCATGTGTTCTTGTGTGTGTATATGTGAATATCATTTGATTGCAGAGAAGAGTGTGAAGAAGATTGTGTGAAGTGTGAAGAAGTGTTGAGCTTAATTGGAACTATAATTTGACTTGTGCAGAAGCTATTTTCTTAGTTCATACCCTATGGATTTTTAATCCTATTTTGTTGGGCAGTGAGCCCCTTTTTGTATTTGAGCAGTGAGCTCTAGGCAGTGTGCCTGAATGCATGTGCATTCCCCTTATTACTTTTCATTATACTTTTAGCAGACTATAATCTTGTGGACTAACATCCACCATGGTTTTTCCCTTAACAGGGTTTCTACGTAAAAAATCTTGGTGTTCTTTGTCTCTCTGATGTGTTAATTGATTATGGTTAATTGCTTATTCATCAGATCTAAGATTTAAGTTAAGTAAAAAAAATTAAATTTTTGTGACAACTGATTCACCCCCCTCTCTCAGTTGTTTGTCCCTATTTTGCCAACAACTAGCTGTTTTGATGTTGTAGCAGGTGGGACAATAGCTATATAGATGGGGTTTGAACTTGAGTAGGTTGTTTTATTTCAAGGGAAAATGGCATTGAAGTTCTAAGAGAAATATCACTAGCTTGAATAAGACAATTTTATTCCCTTATAGCAATGTCAAAGGTTGTTGGTAATGAGTATCCACCCATAGACTAAATCATTACTGAAATATCACTGTTAAGAGCCTTAAGATAATATAAAAATGCATAATCATTTGAAGGCCTTACCATGGCTAGAATTCTGTTCCATTTCTTCTGGAAATGAAAGTTGAAATCAACCATGTGTTCATGTGGAGCTCTTTTTATGGTAGTCAACTGTTCAATAAAAGAAAGATTATCATACCTTTAAATTGTCTATTCAATGCATCACCTAGTTGATCCCATGTAGCAATGGAATTAACAACCAAGCCTCTAAACCATTTGAGAGATTTTCCTTTGAGAGATGCATCCAACAACCTAACTGCAACATTTTTAGTTGTGATATTATGAATTGCACACAAAGTTGCAACATCTTTAATGTGCTCAACAATTGTAGTTTGATCTTCTCCAGTGAAATAAGACAAACTCTTAAGGGCTAATACTGGAATATCATCATGTTGAGAAAGATTCAATGGTATTCCACCATTGAAATGAACAAATGCATAAGGTCTATTTTGAAGAGCCATGTTACTGATAGGGTTACCACCAGATTTTGATGAAATTCAAATTTTTGGAGATGAATTTGCAATTCTAAAACTAGAAGGAGTTGATTGTGTTCTAGATGAAACAGGAGTCCTTCCTCTTGATATACCCCTTCTTCTAGGTGGGGAAATTTGTAAATTTTCAAATAGAGGTGCACTTCTCCTAGTTTAAACTCTTCTCATATATTGTATGTACTAGATCAATAGAAACCAAGAGCATGGAGTCACCAGGTATGATATTTTTTGACCTCAAGAGGATGAAATCACTACTAATCATACTAGATAGCAATGAAAATAAGGATTATATGGATTGAAATATGTTCAAAGTCCCACTAGGCATGTCAAAAATTGTTATCACTTAGGATTGCACCCTAATTGAGTTGAGCTCAACCATCTTGTGTAACAAGGAAACATTCTCAAGCTATGGGTTGTTTATAATGAGGATGAATCTAAAGAGTGGGTTGGTTCCCTTTGATGGATCACCTAAAAATACTAACTTGACTGGGAGAGAGGATAGAAAGACTTGCTTGATACTAAAAACTATCTCCTAAGACGTGATGCACCAAAATATTATGTTTAAGTGTTGTAATGTATCACAATATGACTCCATAAAATATTGACTTGTTCACAACCCAGATCAAACCATGAAGCACATAAATATTTCATATGAAGGTGCTAGTTTCAACTTATTGCATGAAGAAAAAGATGGTTTTCACAACTACAATCAACTACAATTAACAAACAACATATGACTTGCACTTAGACATGTATCCTTTTCCAAAATACTGTATAAAATGTGACAAAAAGAAGGATTGAAAACTCCAATCACAACTAATCATCTACCAATTAATTTGCAACAAGAGACAAAAGCAATTGAAAAGAAGTTGTCATCAGTTTATTGAATCAAAAGGATTATTTACAGTATACATTTCAGAATGAGTTACAAGATTAATATTTTTTGCTGTAAGCATGAAAAGATAGCAAGAACTAAAGAAAATAAAGGCTTAGAGGTGGTTTTATAAAACCTCTTGAATCTTCCTTAATTTATTTTGGAAATAAAAATAAATCATCGGCTTTATTGATGTTGATTGCTGCCCCTAATTGTTGCAAATTCCACAAATTCAGCTTCTAGGTTGCATGAAACAACTAATTGTCAAAACTAGACACCCTTCTTTGTAGCTGAAGATGATTGAAATGTTTCCATTTTGTATCCGAATTCTACCCTTTCCATGAATCACTTCCAAATCCCCTAAAAATTAGTCAATTTTCTCATAGTTTCTAACTTTGAAAGGTTTCCTTGACAAAGAAAACTTCCCTTGACATCAAATTCTAAAAATTACCCTTAAAATAAGCAATTACTCCTAAAAACTTCCTTCAAAACAAAGGATTCTTCCATCAAGATTACAAGGAACAGTGAGAGACCACCCTAATCAGTATTTATAGAAGTATTTTGGGACTCATCAGATAGGAATGGAAACATGAACAATATTTCTCTAATGCAATATGATTTCCTTTCAGAAATTGATACTACTACACTTAATTTGTCATAAAATTTAGGTTATAGACCCCACTTTCCATGCTCCTCTTTTCACTTTACAAGATGTGAGCTTCACTACCCTCTCATTTCTTAGCTTCCTATCACTATCAATGTGTCTTTGAGAGGACTATCACCTCCTTATTGCGCAATACCTTACTTTTCAATGCAACCTTGCTGCTATACAATCACTACACTAATTTCATTTACATTGACTCTAGCACTACTTTGTCCTATTTTGACTAAAATCAGATATGATAGAAACTGTGCATTAAATAGTTTCATTTCCCTCAAGATAGTGATTGTCTTTTGGATAGATTGAAACCCCAAAGCATTTCATTAAACCCTCTATCATTTTACAAGAACAATCCATCCTTAAAGAACTGTTTAAAGCTTGGAAAGAGGACTACCACTTTATACTTTCCCATATTTTCAATTGATAATGGTGTCATTGATGAATCACTAAGTGGTTGCCTTTCCACAATCTTCCTTGAAAGCTGCAAAACACATATCTTCTTCATAGTGACAAGAACCTTACACTATCCCCAAAGCATAGACTACACTTTGGTTGCTCAGAAATCTGCAAGCTTATGATTCTTATGGTCTTGAATGCATCCAATTTCAACACTAATCATTGGCATCTCCTTAAGCCCCATTCACTTAAAAAAACCATCCTCGTCACTAGCCTATAGGATTCATACCATTGTCCTACACAACATACCTTCAATCTCTATTCATCCACTTCTACAACTCTCAATTATGCCATAAAGATTATAAAAAGATAATGAAACAGTAGTCATGGACAAGACTACTCTATTTCATAAAGCTTCAACCTCACTACCGATTAGGTTTACTAAAGCTATGATGAATTCCTTGCCATGTGTTCTTTGAAGATATCTCACTACTTTGATCTAGAATAAAACACAAAACCATAAGAGGCAACATTACCTTTACACACAAGGCCTATGTCTAGTCTGACTAACACAAGAATCTACCTTCTAGGTAACATCAGAAACTTGGATCATGTAAGATTGAACAATGATTTTCCTTTATCCTTTTCACTATATTTGTGAATCCTTGACAACCCTATCACAATCCCATGGTGGAAAACATGACACTAGCTTTTAATCCTTCTACTGGCAATATAATATGACCATGTTCTTGTCTTCATGGAAGTAATCAATTACCTAAGATTTGAACTATCAACAACACTCAAAAATCTTTTATCCACAATGCCATCTACACTAATGTTCACAATTACTTAGTTCTCACTGGTATCTTCAATCACTTGAAGATAATTGATATCCACAGTCACTTGTAACGAAATCATGACTACATTAGCATGCACACTCATATCAATATTAATTACCTCACTGCTTATAACATCCTCTATATTAAGCATGATAGCATTGCTACTATGAAAATACTATCCTTCTAAACAGTGATTGCCCTTGTTGATGAAGTTTCCTCCACTCTTAAATGAGGACTAAACTGGGAGATTTAAAATGAATATGGATTGAAAGTTTCTCACTCTCTCTAATGAACATGCTTGTTGAGATTATCCATTTGATGCAAAAAAATTTCCTTCAAGGTTTGTCAACTACTTGAAAGTCTCAGTGATCTCCTACTATCCTTGATTGATAAACATGATTTCATTATCAAATGCCACTGCTATCAACTACTGATTGCTTTGGTGTTGTCATGAAAAAAACAATGGATCTACCTTTAAAATATGCTATCTCCAGTGCCTAGGGTTTCCAAGCTTCATAAGCCTATAGGCTTCTTAGCAAAAAGTTTACTCTCATTCATTCAAAAGCCTTGGCATGATTTCATTATCAGAATTATCCTGACATTGAATGAAACCCAACAAAGAGCTAGGAAGTAGCTTCATCATGAACATGCATTCTTCAAAAGAAATACCCAACCCTATCTTATGGCTTGTGATGAAAAAGGCTTCAAATCAACAAAGAAACCCTTAACATTTAAAGATCATTCTTAAACACTCTTTTGAACCTACAAGTGAAATTTAAAAATAATGAGGGTTTCATAACCATAAACCCAACATGAATGCATTACTTCTTAAACCAATGCATGATCTTGCATGGCCAAGAAAAGATGAGTTTTACTACCTCCACACTTGTTTCCATCATTCATTTTTTAGTTTGAATGCACTTTGGATGTGGAACTAATCAAGAATAGTGCTTTCTTCATCTTCAAAGCTAAAAATAGTGAATACCTCTTACTGTTGCAACCCTAGCTCGAGCATGAAAGAGAAAGAGATCTCTCATGAAAGAAAAAAAGTGTGAAAAATAAATGAGAAGTTACAAATCAAAATCCTTTCCTCTTTGCAAATCAACATTCTCCTTCATAACTCGAGCCTTTCCCCATTATTTTTGTCTAAAAATCAAAGAAACATCATGCCAAAATGGAAACTCATGCTTATTTCCCTCATAAATTTTTTAAAAAGAGCAAGGATGAAGCTTATCCTTCTAAAAATCCCATGGATTTTCATATATATAGGGTTTAAAATAGATTGAAATTCCTTTCAAATGTTTTGAATGAAAAAATAATAGCTCTTTTGAATTAGAAAAAGAGCTTGACATTGAATAACTTGAATTAAAACCCCATTAAAACTTATAATGGACTCAATGCAAGGAAATTTAATGTAAAAACCTCCCCTATCCAAACCTAGATTCCTATGGAAAATGAAATAAACCTAAGAGTCATTGAGAATATAGCAAAAATAAGAACTTATAACACTTTGAGATAATTGTCAAGATCTTTTTTTTTAAAATGCAAATTAGACTAGAGGTTGATTTGGATTATAGGACTCTCAAAGGATATGAAACTAGGTACAATTTTGTTTAGAAACAAGCCTATGCTATTTTCAAAAGCCTCAAGAAATTTTGGCACCTGGTATTAGCCAACAAAATCACCATCCTCGTCGCCCATTCTAATGTTTGAGAATACATCACCGAAGGTAAGATAACTAAAAAGAGGGCCAATTGGATCACCAAGATCCTAAAATACTACGTAGACATTAGAATAACTAAGATGGTTTGGGGAAGAGGTCTTTGCAAATATCTCACACAAAAATCAAGCCCCTAGATGGAGGAAGAGATCAACCAGGTCTATACAAATCACTTTGAATCTGGAAAGTCGTGGGTAGCTGATTGGACATGGTTTATGCAAAAGGGGTAATATCCAATCAAAATTCTACCTCACAAAAGATGTTACTACTGACTACAAAGTGCTAGGTATGTACTGATTAAGGGAATTTTATTTAAAATAAATTATGATCAATGGCATCCTGCTTAGTTGCTTAGATAAGCCACAGGTAGAAAGAGTTTTAAATGAATTCCATAGTAGTCCTAAAGGTTGACACGTCTCCACCAAGAGTGCTTCTTTGAAGGTAATGCGGGTAGTATATTACTATCCTTCCATGTTCTCCATGGTGTACCACCTGGTGTAAAATTGTACTCAATGTCAATATTTCATTGGTAAGCAAAAGAACTCTGCCATGCCATTGAGCCCGATCGTGATTGAGGAACCTTTTGCACAATGGGGTTTGGATTTTTTAAGGACGATCAATCCCATCTCCAGCACAAAACATATGTGGAGACTTATGGCAACTGATTATTTCATGAGATGGATAGAGGTTGTTGCTCTGAAAAATGCCACAAAAATAGAAATTGTCAATTTTCTTGAGGAGCTAGTGGCAAGGTTTAGTCTGCCTAAAACCATCATATTTGATAATGCATGAGCCCTCATAGGATCTGGGATGTTAGAATTCTCTCTCAAGCATGGGATCTACCTCAAGACTTCATCCAGTTATTATCCGCAAGGAAACATGTTAGTAGAGTTGACCAACAAGAAATTGATTAGGTTAATTAAAAGTATTAGGTCAGAATTCCAGAAGGAATGGCACAAGCATCTGTGAGAAACTTTATGGGATGAAAAAATTACACCCAAGAAAATCCTGAAGGCCTCTCTTCATGAACTCATGTATGGGAAGGAGGTGGTTTTACCTATTTCTATAGAAATTCTAGCATTGCAACTATTAAAAGCCTTCAAAGTCAAGGAAACTAGTGGAATGGAAGTAAGACTAGCAAAACTCCTGAGCCTCGAGGAAAAAGGAGAACATGTATGATGCCATGATTAGGTTCCAACAAATAGTCAAATGATTGTTTGATAAAAAGGTATCCAACCAAAATTTTTGGGATGGAAGCCTTGTGCTAAAGTACAATGAATGCACTGCAAAACCATGACAACGTGCAAAGTTTGAAGCACTATGGAAGGGTCCCTTCCACATTCACATATGAAAAGAAAATAATGTGTATGAGCTAGAAGATATGGATGGAAATGTTCTAGATATACCAGTAAATGGTATTCATCTAAAATTGTTCCATTAAAACATGCAAGTTCTTTTTAAAATTTTCACAGTTATGTACCATATGTAAATGTTTCTGTAAAATACAATATTTTTGCAAATAATCCATGAGAATAACATAGGAAAAAAATAAATTATTATATTTATATTCATTGAAATATTTACAATATAATATGTAAATCGAGCCTGAGGCTTCGAGAGAAGTTTGAAGCTTTCTCGTGTAAACCTAAAAAGATATACATTGTAAAAGGGAAAAGGGGAGGAGACACAAAATAAGTAGTGAAATTGAAGCCTTCATCCATTGTTAGCAGTCAAAATGACATTTCTTTTGGTTTTCTTCAATAGGGTGGTAAGGGGGGTTAACAACATAGCACACACAAGTAAGGCACGACACGGACCTCAATCCTCAACACCATGACTATACACTACAAATTCAAAGTGATTTTTCTAGTTCAGCCTAGGAATGCACTCCATGCCATACTCCCTTAGAAGGAAGGAAGTCGCGGGTCAAGATAGTGAGGGATGCCTCTCCAAGTCCATGGTGCAAAAGTCAGTGAGAAGGGGTAACCAAGAAACCTCCTCCCCAAAATTGACATGCAATTTGGATATTCATGGTGCTCAGAATGCCACCACAAGGGATGGTTACTTGCACAATCTCATCAAGTCCATCCAAGTATGTTGAATCAAACATAGCGTGGCATAGTTTGATTATACAGGGCTTGGAGATGTAGAAATCCAATAGGGAGGCTACGAACTGAGAGACAACATTGGAGCTGCACTATGGCTAGTTTTCATCCTTCACATAATCTTTTCCAAGCACCCATTTGAATGCCACAATGATGAGGTGGTCATTCTTCTTTACCAGGAATTTAATTATATCACTGTTGACTTCACCTACAAAGGAATATTGTAGCCTTCATCCCAAGAGCCAAACATGGGTACTTAGGCTAGACATGACAACAACGAGCAAGCTAAAGGCTAGAAAAACATAGAATATAGTGGGAGAAGCTTACTAACTCAAAAGCTAATTCAATGAGTTTTCTACTAAGGTGGCATTGCTATTTATAGAAAAGGTGCACCAATGAGCTCAACAAATAGAGAATCCATTTCCTGCCAAACGATAATGGAAAAATATCAAGGTGACAGAAGGCGAGGAATTAATCATACAAAAAAATATAACACCAAGCCTTGAGAATTTAATTTGGGAATTGGGAGTAAATGCTCGCGCATACCGATTACTACCATGTGTCCATTAGTGTCACTAATGCCATCCTACTTGCTCATGCAAAAATAGGTTGATTAAAGTGCTAAACTTTGAAAAAATAAATATGAACATCTTTTCAGAGTAATTTTCATCACTCAAGGCATGCTTTCCATTGTTAAAGGCATGCTTCCCACTGCATAGAGCTTATTTGTGAAAAATGTGGTGAAGGGAATGTACTAATTATATTCTCGAGGAAGAGTTGGCATTCCCAAAGGATAAAAATTCATACTCCACACGTATCACCTTGTTGGCAGTAGTTAGTGAGCTAATGGTAATGACAACACCTTCTTACATGTACATGCAAGAAAATTAAATGCACCCAGAAAGAAATTTTTTGGCATGTATCAAAAATTGCAAGCAACTGTTTCTCTATAAAAGTTTCTTGCAAATCCTTCAATGCATCAATGGCAGAGGCATCATCTTCTAGTCAATGAGCTAGAGCTTTGTCTACTAGACTAGGCTACACCAACATCTTTAGAAAGGATTCATTTGCTAACGCCTCAATGCTAGAAGACCAAATTTTTGCTCATACTAGAAGCATACTAGTAGGAGACCCCATTAAGAAGGAAGCGGTTATGGATTTTACAAACAATATTTTTGACCCAAAGTTGCATATGAACCCTAAAAACCTTAGGGAAGGGGCAATGTAGAGAATAGTCATCCATGGGGGAACTGACGGCTTTGTTTTAGGGCTCTGGTATTGTGGTTTTCCATAATTCATGTTACCCACCATACACCTATGTCCAAATATGGTGGATGCATGTGCAAAGAGGCTAGATAAAGAGACAAGGGTTATAAATGGCAATAGATTAAGGGTTACAATCAGCACAATGACCATCTGGGATATGTTGTGCATCCCTATAAACTAGAGTGTCGAAAGGTTAGAGCACAAAATAATGGAGGATTTTTGGAAGACCAAAACCAAGCAATTATAATTTTATATAGATGAAACAGATGAGAAGCTAGAAGGTAATCATCTTGTCTTCCCTCTAGTATGCAAAAAGTTCAAATCTATTGTGCAGGGAATTTTTTCAATGTTAGCTTGTATTTATGGCTTTAAGGATGATGAAAAGGTTTACGCATTCCAGATGAGCTTTTCTTTAATGCTCAAGAGGGAGAAAAGCCAAAAGTATTTTGATTTTGCTGATGTAGTGGATGAAAGGATGCTGGATCAATTGAGAAATTATGGTACTAATTTTAAATTGAAGTATTCCTCTTTCTTGGAACATTTGATTTTGCATCAAAACCATGAATTTTTTGAAAGAAATTTGTTGCTCTTTAGGTTTGATGTAAAGGGGTTCTACTAGTCAGTTTTAGTCTAGACCCATGTTCTTTCCAAGACATGGGAATACTATTCATTTTTGGATTACTTTATGAAGCTAGTGCTCTTAGATTTGTCCCCACATCCTTCTGGTTGATTTTCCCCTAAAGCCCTACAATGGATGAAAATCCACCAGACCTTGGTGGATCATTTTTTGGGAGCTGAATTTTCCTTCATCAAGTTTCATAGTTTTATTGAGGAGCCTTTTAGGCTCCCTAAATTTGTAACAGATAGGAATTTCGCTTTGGAGGCACGCCATTAAGAAACTATTTCCGATAAAAATTGTGGCACCAAAAGACACAAGAAAGTGCTTTACCCAATTCCCTTTACCATCTCTAATAGTCAGGTAACACTTGTGAAAAGGGAAGAGCGGGATGTGCTTACTAGTAAATTGGCTCACCTAGGCCTGGTCCTCATTTGTGATGCATGGAGTTACAATCCAATAAGGAATCTCTCAACTATCAAATATTAAAGGTAGGAATACTTTGAATCAAGAATGAACCCAATCGAGGGTAAGCCAAAGGTCTACATCGACTTAGACTTCATACCATTCGATCGACCACCATGGCTTGACTTCTATGTTTGGGTGGTGGAGTTCCAACATAGCATCCAGATAGGTCAGTCTCTCAACACACAACTAAAGAACTTGGGATGGTTGGAAAGAAAGAGGGCAGAATTCTAGATGTTCCAACAGAAAATCAAGAACCTCAGAGCCATGTATGGAGATGTTAGGCTACATGATGAGAAGTTTGACCAAATTTATGAAAAAGAGGCTAGAATTGATGACAGTAATCTAAAGTCCGATCGAGAGATTGGATTGTAGGAAGTCCCACTTTACACTTCCCAGTGTCAAGAGCTCAACATAGGAAAAGGAAAAGGGAAGGGGTTGAAATAGAAGGGCTCACAGATCATGTCTTCCACTAGTGCCCGACCAAAGGGAAAGAGGACCCGATGGTCCCCAAAGAGCTCTACCATAGCTACAAGAGCCCAAGCTTCAATAGGATCAATGGCCAAAGAGTCTGAATCAGACAGTTTGGCCCCTACGAAGAAAATATGAGTCCAAGGCTTAGGTGGACTAGGCATATCAAGTAGAGAAGAAGAAGAAGAGGCAAAGTCTACCCCATCAGGATATTTTGCTCTGATAACCTAGGGAAGTCTTGCGCCTACCCTTCTTTCTTCTACTATATTTTCTGTTGTACCAACCCCTTCATTTGTTGAAAAAAATCCTCCTTCTATAGGTTTCGATGTCTTCATTTTGAACATACCCCCGACCATATTTGACAACGAACCCCATGAGGAAACCTTGCAAGCTAATTGAGCATCATCTACTTTGGTTGCTATGGATTCTCTAATTTCCCTATCAAGGACACCCATTAAAAACACTAAAGCATCCATGCCACAAGTTTCACTGCCCCCATCTAGTTCCAAGAAAATGCCTCTTTTTCCATCCACTCCCCCTTTCACTCTAATAGGTGTCTCCCCTTCTCAATCCACATACAACATCCTACCTTTTTCCACGATAAAGCTTCCCTTCACCTCTCCACAACCTCAAATAGCTGAAGCCTCTCCTTTCATCACCTACTTCAATCTCCCTCCAAGTGCTTTGATTGTCGCATAGTGTACTAACACCCCGTAGAGTCTCTGGAGTCACTTATATGCAATGAAGTAGGCTTGATAGGAAAGAAATTAGAAATTTCAGATAAAGGTTGTGACAAAACTAGCTACTCAGAAGATTGAGGCCTATTTTGATGAAGAGTGAAATTCTCTGCTGATCACTTTCATGAGGCCGTTGGCTTCCAAGCTAGAGGGAGAAATGTAGTTCAAAGATTACGACATCAGGGTAGTAGGCCTCAATTTAAATGACACTTTCCCATGTGACAAGGTGATTCTATCCAAAGTAACTCAAAAGGTGGTCTACACTGACTATGAGAAGCTCAACAAAAAATTGAAGAAATGCGAGGAAAATTTGACAAATGTAAAAGCCATGGTAGATAGGCTACAAGATGAGATCAAAGGCAAGGATTTGGAAATGACCCGCTTGATGTAGTTGCAAGCTCAGCAAGGGGAAGCAACTAAGTTGCTTGAAATAGCCCAGAATAAGATCAACTTCATGTCAAGGTAGAAAAATTTAAAGGTGAGATCACTGTTGAATGTGAGACAAATGAAGAGTATCAACGCAAACAGAAGATGGAAACTGATACAACTAGAGAAAAAACTATATCTGATGAGATGCAAAAGATATTAAATGAGATGGTTTAGGAAAAGGAGGATATGAAAAAGGAATTGGATAGCATTTTATCCCAAGCCTTCAATGATATTAAGAAGGCCCAAGCAAAAATAGAAAGGGAAAAATAAGAAATGCAAGAGATCGAGTCTATTTTGCAGTCACGACAAGGAGATTGGGAAGCTATGCTTCGAGCTTACAAACACCCTCCAGGAGAAAAAATAATTGGAAGAAATCATGAAGGTAAGGGAGTCCCAATTCCAGTAATAATTGGTTGGGGCATAGGGATTGGGTATGTGTAGGATCATCATGGAAAAAAGAGGCCCTTAAGTGGCAAAAATTTTAGAAAAAACAGAGTTAGGCAACTTCACGTAAATTTTTTAATAAGTTATCTATATTATTTCAAAAATATGTAAGAGTAGAATCTGTAGAAAATTGAATGTAGTTTCTAAACTACTAGGTTTATTTATAAAAAAATTCTATTTGGTGAAAATTTGAAATTTCAATGAGTACTTAAATTTGGGAAAAAGAAGAAGTAGGTCGACCACCCTAACCACAATAAAATGATAATATTTTTTTTATAATATTTTAGACATAAGTAGAGGACTCATGTCCGGATGTGATGCATATTTTTTTGTAATTTTTTTCTAAGTAAATAATTAATTATGAATTTTTTATTTTAACTTTTAAAAAATATAAAAACTCGTATGTCTG
The DNA here is from genome assembly GCA_007258455.2 of Sequoia sempervirens. NCBI lineage: Eukaryota > Viridiplantae > Streptophyta > Pinopsida > Cupressales > Cupressaceae > Sequoia > Sequoia sempervirens. Next base: position 233,408,144 of record VDFB02000008.1, on the reverse strand, counting down.
ACCACCTTAACTTGGTCAAAAATTCATGAAATTCAATTTTTCTTTTTTTAATCCTATAGTATGCAAAGCATAGAATGTGATCCATGTTTTGGATTCAAAAAATGTGATACCGTTTGAAAGCTATAGATGTTTTTCAATCAGCTTATCAATCAAGACTTTAGTCATAATTCAAATAGAAAATTAATAATAATTATTTATTAAATTCAAAGTAAAGCATAATTTATATTGGTGGAAAGCTAAGAATATCCTTTAAAAACCTTTTCATTTCATCAATTTTGGGTAAAAAAAAGTTGTCAGCCACATACCCTACAAATACCCATCAAATTGCCACTTTTTGGCCCATCATGATCCTGCACATACCTGATTTGAGATCCTCTCGATACTAAAAACCCAATATCCACTCATTGGGAGAGAATCATAGTTTTTTTTGCAGCTCTAAAGCTAGCCTTGCAGTTTCTAAAAGATGCTCAGGAATTAAATGATAAAGTTGGCCCGACGATTGACCAAATCCTCCACACATTCACCCCTAAGGCTGAAGAATCGAAGATCTTAGTCACAAAATTATGTAAAGAAATTGAGGAAACCTTAAGGGATGCTAGAATTATTGACCAATGAGCAGCTGTGAGGAAGGAAAAAAATTCATCCTCTACCACAAGGTTGCATCAAACAGTAAAAACTTCTAGGTAGCATTGAATAAGAAGGTTAGTGAGAGCATGGAAAAGTTTAATGTTCTACTCCAGATAGGATTAACTATCATTTTCTCATCGGATGGAAGAGTGTTAACAATCAAGTAGATCATAGAAGAAATTAGGCTAAAAGCACAGGCCTCCATGACTCTATAGGGTTTAAGCTCATCACCCACTATCAAAGAGATCGAGAAGGAAATCCTTCCCCTTTCTCAACTATGCTACTACATCAAAGCTATCTCATCAAGGTTTGGAGGAGTTTCTTTTAAAGAAGTCCTCGAGCTAGATCAAGTATATGAGATTCTATGCACCCTCAGCCAACCCACTAATGTAGATTAGGAGACCCAACATGACACTTTCCTAAAACTCTAGGAATTGTTAGAGGTCTAGGTTCATGCCTCTGCAAGCAAAGGCCCCCTATAAGTCACTAGAACTATGAAGCATTTTTTTCCTTGGAACATTTTTTGTTTCTAGCCCTTGTTTCCTTTCCACTCCGAGATGGATCCATGCCCGAAGGATGAATACTCTCTCACATAAAGACGCACAATGTTCCACATGGTGGCTACTTGGATTTATATATATCATTTTCCTTTTGGGCATGAACAGGACACGTGTTAGCTTGGCGAAGATTTTCTTCAAAACTGCTCTCACAAAATTTGAAATCACCTGCTCAATTGACACATCATCTTTTTTTTGTCAAGCAACATGTACCTTCCACAAAATGATATTTTTTGGTAGATTTCACCTGGGAAGTGCGGCGGATGTCTTACTTTTGGAGTGGAACCTTTGAGTCGACGTCATCAATCTCCATAGCTGATCGATCAAATTTTGCTAGGTGGTGCTAAAATCTAATTGTATTCTGATAGTATATCTTCACAAAATATTTGAAACCATTAATGAAGCAGTTGAGACTTAATGAGTGAAGATTTCTATGATCTAATCAAGATCTAATATCGAATTGTGAGCTATTAGATTCAGGAATCTGATAGTTTCTTCCTCTTTTGGATTGTTTGTGGTCGTGTCCTCTTCTTTTGGCTATAAATAGGGGTTAGCGGTTGTAATAAATTTTTTTTGAAGTTTTCTTCAAAAAAACTTTTTGAAGAATATAGATATTATTTCAAGGAGTTCTATTTTCTCAGAAGTAGGAGGGTTTTTATAGAAGATTTTTTTTTTCTCTTTGGCATGTTATATTTAATTCAGACTATCATCCGATTGGCATCCAACCTTTGTTTTTAGTTTATATATATAAAAGTTTGATCTATTTGGGAGAAATCTTTGAGATTGTGCATTCCATGGCCTTTGTCAAATTTATTTTTCATATTTCATCCATATTGAAAACATTATGTTAAAATTTTTGCATTGATAGTTTAGATAACTAATTTACATGTTGTTATCTTCTATGTTTAATGCTATCTTTTAGAAATTGGATCATGTCCATTACACTCTTCCATTTTCTATAATGGGTATGTCATTTTCCATATTATGCTATAAAGGAGGAAGGATTATGTAAATTTATGAGTATTCCTATTAATCTTTAGGGATTTTTCTTATTTTTGATTAGAGGTCTTAATGGATGCTTCCCATAGAGAGATTTGAAATATTGCATTGTGCTTTCTCTAGCCTTTGTTGCTTGTTCTCTTCCCAACAATGAAGGGTCTATGGCATTCTATGTCTATCATATTAGTTGTAAGAAATAGTTAAGGTTTGAAATGTTGTAAACTCATTGGTGCATCACCATCTTTATGTTTTATTTTTCATTTCTTGCTACCCTTTCCCTCAAACACAAAGAAGAGTTGGTTTTCATTAAAAATCCTATAGGTCATTCAGTGAGGTGCAAAATTGGTCCCCCACTTGCTGAATTTCCCATAAGGCTGTTCGAAGAGGTGCAAGCTTTAATGATCAACAAATAACAAATCTATAAAATAGCATGAAGTGGCCTCAATGAATGTGGATCTTGATCATGAAACTCTGATGTGAAACAATGCCTTTGATATGCTTGAATTATTCTTGAACACTACATCAACACATTAGTTCAAACAACATGCATGATGCAATCCATCTTTGACATGACAATTGGAATCTTGATTACTGCAATAATATTCTTCAAATCTTCCCTTGAATGCCTTATCAATTCTCTTGAATGCTCCTATAACACTCTTGTGAAAGTACTCTTGGTTTCTTATGAAGATATAGGATGAAACATAGTGAAATAGCCTTGTATTTATACTTATCTTAACATTAATTTCCAAAATTCAAATATCACAAGATGACATTGAATTATGGATTTTAAATCATTAAAATACTACCAAAAACATATTTCAAGGAGGGGTCCTAGCTCTAAGTGAGGACCAGTTCACCATGAGGTGAATGGGTCCTAAGCCACTTACCTAGGATACACTTCAGGCAATGTTAAATGTTATGTAAAATTAAGGTCCTAGGACCTAGTGAGGACCCATTCACCATGTGTCGAATTGGTCCTAGGTCACCTACCTAGGACACGCACCTTCCAAAATTAAGTGTTATGTAATAGAATTTATGAATGTTAGGTTTTATGCCTCAAAATTTGCAATTAATTAAGCTTAGATTTGAATTAAAGGGGCCAACTAAGGAAAACTAACCTCAATTAATTAATAAAGCCCTAGATTAGTGTGAAAGTGTAAAGGTACACTTTACAACACCCTAAATAAGGTGCAAATAAGTCCATTTTATTTAGAATGGCCTTGAAATTAATGTGAATTTATAAAACACATTACAACACTAAATTAAGGCATAATTAAGCTCATTTTATTATTAATTATTTCCAAATTAAGAAAGAGGGATACTTTTTTCGTTAATACACATACCACTACCTAATTGGACTTTAACCAACCTTACACTAGTGATTATGCACTCGTTACTAGATTTGTAGCCTACTATAATACCATGTTGATGGCACCACCTTGTTTGTAATGCATTGGATCTATTGGAATCCTCATACTCATAGTGCAAATAGAGTAGGAAATTAACTTGATTATAGATTTTAACATAGGCATTCAGGATAATTTTATAAGTCCACACCCAACACTACCATTTTTCATGAGGAGAATAGAAAACACACACACATAGAGACATACACACACACACACACACACACACACACACACACACACATATATGTAACAACCCACCAAAAATTACATATATACATAATACAATATGATAGTTGAAGTAGGACTTAAAAATAAATATCTTATTTATTAGCATTAGCAAGAAATTATTAAATTATTTGTTGTTACTTAGATCAAGCTAAATACATGTAAGGGATTTTAACCTTCTTTATTTTCTAAGCTATTTTTTTTTCTTTTCTCCTCAATATGGGACACTTTGTATACTTGTGATAGCCTCTACAAATACCAAAGAACATTCCTCTTCTCATGTTAGCTTCCTTCCCTTCCTCATGATCTAGCATGTTCTCCTCTAAAATTAAGGGATACACTATTCACTTCTTCCTATGAATGTAATTAAGCTTTGAAAGAAAAAAGTGACTTTGTTGCATTCCTCCTTCTTTGGTGACTCACTCAAGCCTACTAACAACTCTCTCTTTTTTTTCTACATTTTTTCTTTCTACTATCCTTCTCATTCCACATGTTGTACTTCTATCAATTCCTTTCTCACACAGCTCTTGTTTCTTGTCCCTATGTCACTCCTTATTTTCCCTCTCAAACTCATCTAAAATTCCTACTTAGATCTTCATTTGAGTGTGAAAATAGATGCATCAAATGGTGGGAACTAATCACGAAGGTTTAAAATCACCATACTCTTGTACTTTCCGTATGTAGACACTAATACATCTAGGATGTTGGTTAAATGCTCCCAAAACAAAACAAAAAAGCATAAAAAAATTGTATTTTTTTTCTAACTAGACACTAATACATCTAGGGTGTACGTTAAATGACCCCAAAACAAAACAAGCAACAAAAATCAAATTTTAAAATTATAATTTTGACAAGAAATATTACTAATAAGTTTGAGCACAATACTTCTACATAATTTTTAAATTCAAGATTACAAATTATATAATCATATTTAATAAATCTTCACTCTTATTTAAAAATGTTAATATTTAATTATATATAATTTTACACATATATTTGGAGATAAAACCATTACAAATATGATTAATTAGCAACTCATTGGATATAATCTTTGCCATCATAATTGATAAATCCATTCAAAGTTGAAAATGCCAAAATGCCCCATCCATATAATACTCTAGCATTTGTTTAGGATTGATTTAGAGAAATGCTCACTTCCACATCTAATATATGGTTTGGTTCTTGGGTTTCTGTTATGGCCAACTTAACTAACTTCGATCTAGAATGGTGTTTTGTAAATCAGTAACATACTTATGTTTTTTTAATCGAAAGAAGCATCTTTGCCAAATTCTTCGTGCAATATGGAAGATTCGTTATTACTAAAGTCAAGGAGAATAAAACCTCCTGGAAAACCACCCATTTGATGGCACCAAGCTTACAGATTGTTTACACATTTCTAAAAAGTCTCCCTTCTTATTTTATACTGTCGATGTCAACAGTAGGCGAACAAATAGACTGTACAATAAAAAAATGAAAAAGGACATTGTCGTATTTATTTAATTTATTAAATGATAGCTGCATGGCTATTCCTTCCAAAGTGAAGACCCAACAAATCGTCGTAAAACTATCTTGAATGAGAGCAATTATGTTTTAACAACATTGTTTTATCAGAATTGCGAGATTTCCCATGTAATTTCCTGTACCATTCTTTCCCTACTCACCATATAAAAACCTGTATTTAAGATGGTGAACTTCTCATAAACATTCACACCAAGAGAATGGAGTCTGCAATGGAGACTGTCCTATGGCCTCTCATTCTATGTTCTACTTTTCTTGTTGCTATGCTATTTGTGCTCCTAGCCAAGTCTATGAACATTAGGAAAAGAAAAAACCTTCCTCCTGGGAATCTAGGGCTGCCTCTGATAGGCCAAACCTTTGAATTCCTCAGTGCCTGCAGAGCTAACACGGCCCAGGATTGGATGGAACTAAAGGTTGCAAAATATGGGCCTGTGTTCAAAACATCCTTAATGGGTTGTCCCACGGTAGTCCTCAATGGCCAAGTAGGTAACCGCTTTCTCTTGCAGAATGACTTCAACATCATAGCTAACAAGCAGCCCATGTCTGTCAGGAGAATTGTTGGGAAGAATAGCATTATGGAACTCACTGGAGAAGATCACAAGCGCATGAGAGCTGCAATGATGCACTTCCTCAAGCCTGATGCCTTGCAGAAATTTGTGGGTAGAATGAACTCTATTATCCAAAAGCATTTTGTTGACTGTTGGGAAGGAAAGGACTGTATTACTGTGTTGCCAGTGCTGAAAACAGTTACTTTCCAATTGGCCTGTGATTTGCTCTTCGGTTTGGTCGACATGAAGAGATTGAAATACTGAGCAAGGATTTTACTGAGGCTTTTAAGGGCTTTTGGTCTCTGCCCTTGGATTTACCTGGAACAGCCTTTCGCTCTGGATTGAAGGCTCGTTTGAGGATATGCGAACGTTTATCATCCTTGTTGCAAGTGAGGAGGAGGGAACTTGGAGAAGGAAAGTCTTCTCCTGGTCAGGATTTCATGTCCAGCATGCTTAGCTTAAGGGATGAAAATGGAAAGATATTGACAGAGGAAGAAATCATCGATAACATGATCTCTCTCATGTCAGCTGGCCATGAGACAACCTGTAACCTCTTGATAAATGTTTTGAGACTCTTGGCACTCAATCCACATATATACCAAAAGGTTTTGGAAGGTATGCATCTTTTCATTTCATTGTTAATACTCTCAACATTTTCTATCAGTTCTATGATGCCCACCAAGACATCTACTAAACTGGCTCAAATAAATTGTGTATGGGATTGCTTGGATACATTCCAAGCTGATTGCTCTGAATCTAGCCCATCCCCTAAACCAGTTGTTTGAGCCACATTAATCAATGCTAATTTCCAGGTTAGACAACTCTGTTCAAAGAAATTACTTTGTATGTTCCTTTATTTCATATTACGTTTGTAATTACTTTGTATGTTCCTTTAGTTTTTCATAAAGTTTATACTTTCTATGATGAAAGAATGTTTGCTGATTTTTAGATTTACTATTAATATTGTTTATAATTTTAATTTTTATATTTTTCTTTTCATTATTATATTGATGTAAAAATGTAAATAAAATGTATTTGTATACAATGATTTAAGATAAATATTATTTTATCAAAGTGATGGTTATGATTTATGTAATATGCATCTATATTATACATTTTAAAGAAGAAGTTAATTTTAAGTTTTAGTTAATATATTTTCTAATTAGATTCTTTTATTATTTTCATCAATTAAACATTCCATCTAATTATTAGTAAGAGATATAAATGAAAAGATTCTGGTGATGTCAATTGACCAAGAGATTTGAACATGATATTATTGGAGCATGACCTTTATAAGATATGAGATGATGATATTCTTCAACATTTTATTAAGTTATAGGAATATGCCATAAGTTAAATGTTGAGGAACATCCTCATCTCATAGTTGACCACACAAATTAGAGAATAATTAATTTCCTCTTTATAATTCATTAGGTTAGAATCATATCTTACTAAGGTATTTCTCCAAAAACATAAACATTGTCATGAGATCTCTCAATCATAAAAGATTTAAAATTAAATCTAAAATCATCTAGCACAATTTATATTACTTCAGGAGAACTTTATTTATTTTACATGAATATATTTTATTTATTTTTAGAAAAATGACGACAAAATATAATTGAGAATAAGTTCTTCAAAATTTGTTTTTATGTTTAAAATAATTTTAAATTACATCTTCAAAAGAGAAAATATAGTAAATAATTAGTTTTTATATTTTATATTTCATTTGTACTTTATATGTTTTATATTTTTTTCTTAAAGTGTTTATTAATTTTACTTTTATAGTTTCTATTTTGTAAAGTTTTACATTTAATTAAAACAAGGAAGGTTAGTATTGTTAAATATAAGAATGGTGATATTATATATTACTAAACATTTGTTGATTTTTAAATAGTTTTACCATTGTTATTATAAAAAAATCTTAATATTATTATGGCACAGAGCATATGGAGATTTTAACAAAGAAAGAGATTGATGAACCTTTTACATGCCAGGATGACATTCAAAAGATGAAATATACATGGAAGGTAGGCCAAGAGACATTGTGCCTAGTCTCCCCTGTCTTTGGTGGATTTAGAAAAGCCATGAAGGATGTTGAATTTGTTGGGTTTGTGATTCCAAAAGGATGGCAGGTAAAAAAATTTTCTTTGATCTAAAATCAAAAAAATATATTTATTGAAATTTTTTTGGTCATTATATATTTAAATTCTTCCATGTGCAGTTATTTTGGGTGGCAACAAGTACACATATGAATGAAGAGATTTTTAAGGAGCCAAATACATTTGATCCATCTCATTTTGATAGATCTATTTCACCTTATAATTTTGTAGCATTTAGAGGGGGGCCTTGCATTTGCCCTGGCTATGATTTTGCAAAGATGGAGACGCTAATATATTTACATCATTTAGTATGTAAATATAAGTGGTCTTTAATAGATTGAGATGAAAAGATAACCCATGACCCTATGCCTTTTCCCATAAATGGATTGTTGATCAAGCTCCAAGCAACTGGCAAGTAAAATAATTTATATTTCTATAAATAATGTTTTAATATATATTTTCTATTAATTATCCATTATTGTAATTAATTTAATAACTAAATTTCAATAATAACTTGTCATTTGCACCCAAAGTAGGGTCAAATTTCTTTTAATAAGTACTAAATTATAGATTGACCAAATGGAGTACCTCTCTTTAAAGTGAAGATATTTTTTAGTTACCCATATAAGTGATGTGTTACTCTAATATAATATAATTGTTTATCTTGTATACATAAGTACTAGATAAATTTTATAAATATTTTTCTAACATTTATCATGTATTAGATTTATAGAATATTTAGGTAGAAGATTAATAAATTGTTGGAAGTTGGAAGTTTGTCGTTGATAATGTAGTTTGGCAACATGAGCATGAAGTATATATACATTGCTTGATCCAGTGTTGTCATTGATGTCAACATTGTTATGATCATATGTATAGTGCAAGTTGATCCAGAAAGTATGGCTTACCAAAAAATTGTCTATGTATTTCCTTTGGCATTCTTGTGGTTTAGAGTGTCAATTTTTTGGGTCGCACTTCAGCGCACATTGGTATAACCTTCTACAATTGTAACTACCGTTTTGACTTCACCAAATGTATCTATATTCAAGATTTAATGATATTTTGTAAAGTTCATAGAAAGATATGAATGACAGTGTGCAACCTTGTATATCACAGATCATTTTGTAAAGTGCATCAATGTAGGAGATTCCTCATTTCTTTGCAAACAATTATTTTGTTTTGTGATGATGAAGATAAGCTAATAAATTTTGGTTGAATGGGAATTAAAAGGAAGATCGAGACTTAAGGTCACACATTTGGTGAATTGCATGTACACTTGAATATTTTTTGTTTAGGTCTATTTTTGGGTTGACCTAACATGTTTGATGTTTTGTGGAGGATAAGAAATTAAGTTTATCTTATGTGCCCAGGATTTATATTAGGTCCATGTCGACCTATCTTGATGTAAATTGAATTTTGAATTTAGGTACTAAGTGTAGATCAAATGTTTTGAGGATGTCATGCTCAATCTTGTGTGTAATTATAATTAGGCCGACATAATTGAAGCTACTCTTGATGAGGACATATATAGAAGACTAACATTAGAAGTTTAGGTAGAGTGGAGAAGAGCGAATGTCATGTATGATGTGAAAATAGTAAAGCAGATTGTATGCTAATGTTACAAAAATATATGACATGTATGGTTGTTCACCTACATGTGTGCGATGTAGTATTGAGCAGATTGTGAACAGAGCAAAGTATTGATTTAGATAAGTGTGAAGATCATTTCTTAATTCATTGAAAATTTAATCTAGCTATGACAAATGTTATTATATTAGTTCAAATAGGCAATGTTTTCAACCCTTCTTTGTTCTTTCTCTATGGGACTCTGACATGTAGTGAGCCTTTATATAATATATTATATCCAAATGTATAGGAATGAATTTTCACCCCATGTGTAAATTCCCCCTTTGCCTCTTTCCACTTTAGAAAACCAATTTTGGAGGCTTAATTCCACCTAAGCCCACTACTTGCATCCCACTTGGTGCCTGTTTTGAGCATCAACAGAGGGGTTTCTATTGGAGACATCCGCAAGACATGTAGACATCTATGTAGCATGCTCACGTCCCTAGCAGATTCATGTGGCTAAACTTGCAAAGGCATTACACTTCTCATTGGGAGTCAAGTTGTAATGCCCCTTCGACTGACCGACCCGAATATGGTTGTTTCTTTCATTCCCTTCTTCAAGTTCATTCCTTCAACATGCATTCTAACTTCTTCTAATCCTATACACACTTTAAGCAACCATTCTTACACTCTTACACTCACTTTAAGGCTCTCAAACAACATACTTGCACCTCATTGCAACAAACACAACACTCCATCATTTTGGTAGAACAAGTTGGGAACGAAACACCATTGCAACAAAGGCTTGAGTACTCTCATTTTCTCCCCCAAGTAGCCTTGAGTGCTCTTGGAGGAGGTGGTACAAGCTTCCCCTTCTTTCCTTCCATCACTTGGTTGAGTTAGCACTTTATTGTTTTGTAGTGTTTTTGTGCTTTTACTATATTATTCTTTTTATCTTGCTTTCTTGGTTGTCCATGGAGGTGGAAACACCTAAACATGGGTTTGACTGAGGTAGGCCCCTATACATCCACCCAAAATTTTCCTCTCTTTTTGTGTGTAGGTGTATGTGCTCTGCAGAGCTAGCTAGAAAATAAGCTCTTCTGCGAAATGAACTTCACCACCCTAGCTTTGCTATATTTACTTTATCGCATTCATTTATATTTCTCATATTTCATAGTGTTATTTTTATCTCTTAGAAGTTGCTAGCTAGGCTACTAGCTTGTTTTCTGATAAGTTTGCATTGTACTTTTGTTCTTTTGGTCATACAAATGCTAGTGCACCTAAGAGATTCCAGTGTGTCGTGTTGTCATCCTAGAACTATGCTATCATCCTCCGACAGAGAGCTATCCAAGATATAGTATTGAACTTAAAAACTAGCTCCCTTAGCCCCATTTCAAATCTCGAGATCACAAAGTGGTTGCAAGACTTTATAGTCCTCATCATCCTCATCCTCATACCCCTAAACATATCGCTAATCTAAGGTAAGTTAGGGAAGCCTTCCACATCTTGGCTCTTTGTGAACTAGGGCCTTGCACATGGAGGTCCCCCTATCCTACATTTTGGTGAACCTGACATGAACCATTTTGCTTCTATTTTCGCGATACTGATAGTTCCTTTCCTCGTACTCTAGGAATGTTGTGAGGTTGTTGCCTTACAACCGAACCTATGATCCCTAGTTCACATAGTTGGAAGGTTCCAAAAGTAGTGTGTAATGAAACCTTAGTTGGGTCACTGTCTTATCCTTTTTCCTTTAGGGACTCTGTGGAAGTTTTTTCTAGTGTGTGAACATTATGGCATCCTTCTTGCATCAACCTATCTCCTCTGTGTAGCCTGTGGATGGTGGTGCTGGTATAACCTTCACTTCATAGGATCTGTTGATGGGATTTAATAGAGAACCATCTCCTCTTTATATCCCCGCATGGATAAACAAAAACATCATATCGGGTGTTCTCGTTGATCTAATATCACAAGTAAACATAATCACCAAGGATATTATGTTGATTAACATTTTACATAAGGATGGGTATGATGCACCCATGAGTACCATCGACACACATGACGGGCTTTCCTTTCCCCCTTTAGGTAGTATCGTCCTATCGATCCTGGTGGGACCTAAATTTGTGAACCTCTTGTTTGACATCATCTTTGGGTCTAAGCTCTTTAGGGTGAAATTGGGTATCCCTTGGTTGGTGGAAATGAATGCGGTACCCTCCATTGTGCATAAATGTCTAAAATTTATCCATGGGGGTTCCATACACGTAATCCACGACACTGGTTATAGACCACCGGTTGCACGTGGAAACTACTCCTTGGACTACTCTTGGCCTACAACCATTGGTCCTCTCCTTCCTAGGACAGACCTTCTACACTGAACATATTAAAACTACAAGAAAGGGCACCTAAGGCTGAAAGTTATATACCCTCCCTCGGCTTATGCCTTTTCACATAGGGCTTGCTTATAGGATAAGAATGATGTCGCTAAGGCACAAAGAAGGAAGAAGAGAAGTGGTCTTGCGATCCTCATTCTTCCTCTTCTGTTGGTCAGTCTGACACTTCTTCTCACTCTTTTGTGGTACTATCAAGTTCTACTCCTTGTCTATAGGTGAATCATGTGGTTCCCGCTTGGAAAAAGCCAAAGCATCCTGCATTTTAACTTCATGTTTTTTCGATGGAGCCTAGACTCATTTGGTATGACAGGAAGGTCTCCCATGAAGAGTCCTCTTTGTCTCGACCTTTTTGGATCCCTACCACTCCTGCTCCTAAGGTGGTGAATGGGAAGAGGTCCATTATCGAGGCTCTTGAGTTGATTCCCCTTGCTACTTCTCAACATGTTCCTCCTGCTCCCGTTTAGGAATCCATTCCTTCACCGGAAACAATCATAGTGGATGTTCCTATTGTTGATCAGGAACCTTTTGCTCTTTTGCAGCCTTTGACCTCCAGCTCTCAAAGTCTAACAAACCGCCTTGCTAACGAACACAAGCATCTGCAAAAGGACCTGTTAGCTGAGCAGGCTACCTCACAAATAAAGGAGGAAGAGATTACTGCCCCTACTTTAGGGCCTCCTACAGTGTCACCCTCTTCCCTTCCTTCTGCTTCTCTCCAATTTGGTTCTACGTTGCTTCCAACTTTTGCTGTGAGTGCAAATGCACCTAACCCCTAGGAGGTTCAAGTGTTCATCGCTCCTTCGGTGGAGCTTCCTTTGCTAATGTTCGTTCTAGATATCTAGCCTTTTTCGAAGCCCATGGATATGATTAATATCTCAATCGTATCCACTACAGTTCTTTCCTCCTCTTCCTCTACACCTCTAGCCTCGTATGTGCGAAGTTCATCTCCTCTAGTGAAGAAAGAGGTGGAGAGTGGTCCTTCTAGCAACAAAGGACATAAGAGGATCTCACCTTCTTCACAAGGTGGTCTTGTATTGACTTGTTATATCCTAGTGACAGAACCAGTCCTGGTTTCCCCTGAGTTCGTCAACGCTTCTGAATCACTCAGCAAGCCAAGCGGTGAACCTCAGATGCAGTCAACCTCATCCGCTGAAGTTAGACACAACACTCCTATGGGGTGCATGTTTAACTACGTGGATGGAATTTTGGCCTTGTCAACGATCTTCATGAAATCGCTAACCTTGACTCCACAAGAGTTCATTGGAGAGGACCTCACGGGGCTCTCTTCCTTAGCCCTTGTTGTGGGAGGGTCAAACACTCCTCTTAACATCCCACAACTATAGGTTCGTCCTCCTTCCCCCTACGATGATCTAGAGTGGGAAGTCAATAACCTCTTAGCTGATCAATGTTAGAAGGAGGCCTCTTCTTGATCTTGTGTGTGTTTTTGTTTTGTGATGTGTTTCCTCAGTGATTGTGTTGTGTGCTTGGATGACCCTTGTCACCCCTATTGGTGCTTGGATACAGGTGTGCTTTCTATGTTGTAAACCTTCTTCTATTTGTATCATCATTCTTCCATGTTTGTGCTTGATTTTTGATAAATTTGGGACAATGCAAAGTGTTGGGGGTGTTAAGGCTCCCCTTCCATGTTGACCCAATTTTTTTATTTTTTACTTTGTTTTTCGTGCATTCTTCTTGATCTAGTTGGGAATTGATGATCTTTTTCCTTGCACCATGGTTACCTATTATTATATGAGCTTAGGCAGATCTGACCCTACTAAACTAGATCCCCCTATGCCCTTTATTTATGCTTTTCTCTTTTTTCTTTCTCTTTATGTTTTCTTTTGCTTGAGTTTTCCCTCCTATGTGTGACAATTTTCTTTCTTTAACATTTTTATTTTTAGAAAATGCATTCATGGCCAATGAATATTTTCTCAAAAATCCTCACAAACCTTTCTTCAGAATCACATTCTCAACTCGAAACCCTAATAGAACATGTTTCCTTCATCATGGGTTTGTAAAGAAAGGACTGGAAAACCTTCCTCCAAAGTGAGTATAGCTTTGACCTTCCCCTCACATGGGAGCATATTCTCCCTTTCGAATTCCTTGATGAAGTGAACATCTTTCAAAAGAATTCCTTGATGATGGATCGACTCAAAAAAGAGAACACTAATTGTACATCCCTTGAGTGGACCCTCTCTTCATGACAGGTTCCCAATGGACCCCTTCAAAAAAATTCAAAATTGTCGATGGTCTATGCAATTGTCCACTTACTCACCTACATGGCCTCTTCCTGACTCTATGGAGTTTTCTTTCTTAGGTTTCCTCCATGTGAGAGATCTTTGGGGATACCTCCTTCAAGGACTGAGATCCTATAAGGTGCTTCCTTTGAGCTTCCTCCATGTGAGAGATCTTGGGGGTGGCTCCCATGTAGGATTGAGAGCTTGTAGGGTACTTTCTTGGGTTTCCTCCATGCGAGAGATCTTGGGGGTTACCTTCCCTATAGGGCTACAAATCTGTAGGGAACTTCCTTGGGTGTTCTTCATGCTTGAGTTCTTGGAGAATACCTTCCCTATAGGACTAAGAGCCTATAGTATGTTTCCTTTGGGTCTCCTTCATGCTAGAGTTTTGGGGGACACCTTCCTTGCAAGAATGAGAGCCTGTAAGGTGCTTACTTCACATGGTATCTTCCATGCTAGAGTTTTTGGGGGACACCTTCCTTATAGGATTGAGAACCTGTAAGGCACTTTCTTTCTTCAACTTCATAGTTCTGAGTAGCTATGGATTCCTTCACTTTCCCTACACCTTTAGGTACACTGGATCATAGTCTACTTCCTCGACAGTTCAGGTATACATTTCTAACCATACACTCTCCTTGATCTACTTTACCGAGCACTCATTAGTATTTGTGCTCGCTAAAGTGGGGGAAAAATGTATAGGAATGAATTTTCACCCCATGTGTAAATTCTGCCTTTACCTCTATCCACTTTAGAAAACCAATTTTAGAGGCTTAATTCTAGCTAAGCATCCTGCTTGCATCCCACTTGGTATCTGTTTTGAGCATCAATGGAGGCATTTCTATTCAGGACGCCTGCACAGTGTTCAAATGTCTGTGCAACATGCTTACGTCCTTAGAAGATTCCTACAGTTGAACCTATAGAGGCATTACACTTCTCATTGGGACTCAAGTTGTAATGCCACCTTCAGTCGATCAACCCAAATATGGTTGTTTCTTTCATTCCCTTCTTCAAATTCATTCCTTCAACATGCATTCTAGCTTCTTCTGATCCTCTACACACTTCAAGAAATCATTCTTACACTCTTGCACTCACTTTCAAGCTCTTAAGAAACATACTTGCACCTCATTGCAACAAACACAACACTCCATCACTTTTGTAGAACAAGTTGGGAACAAAACACCATTGCAGCAGAGGCTCGAGTACTCTCATTTTCTCCCCCAAGTAGCCTTGAGTGCTCTTGGTGGAGGTGGTAAGCTTTTCTTTCTTTCCTTCTATCACTTGGTTGAGTTAGCACTTTACTATTTTTTAGATCTTTTGTGCTTTTTACTATATATTATTCTCTTTATGTCACTTTCTTAGTTTTCCATGGAGCTTAAAATACCTAAATGGGGGTCTAATTGAGGTAGGTCCCTATATAGCCACCCAACATTTTCCTCTCTTTGTGTGTGTAGGTGTATGTGCTTTATAGAGCTAGATAACAAACAAGCTCTTTTGTGAAATCATCTTCATCACCATAGCTTTGGTATATTTAATTTATCACATTCATTTATATTTCTCATATTTCATAGTGTTATTTTCCTCTCTTAGAAGTTTCTAGCTAGGTTGGTAGCTTGTTTTATGATAATTTCACATTGTACTTCTGATCTTCTGGTCGTACTGACTCCATCGCACTTGAGAGACGCCATTGCGCTATGTTGTCATCTCAGAACTATGCTATCATCCTCTAATAGAGAGCTATCTGAGATATAGTGTTGAGCTTGAAAACTAGCTCGCCTAGCCCCATTTCAAATCTTGAGATCGCGGAGTGGTTGTAGGAATTTATAGTCCTCATCAATCTCATCCTTATACCCTAAAAATCCTGCTAATCTAAGGTAAGTTAGGGCAGCCTTCCACATCTTGGCTCTCCATAACTTGGGGCTTTGCACGTGGACGTCCCTCTATCTTACACCAAATATAATAAATTGTTAGTTAACCCTCACCATGGTTTTCCCCTTTTTGGATTTTCCACATAAAAATACTGGTGATGATGTGTCATGCGATTTTATGGTTATCTTCATGATTTATTACATCATAGTAGTTAATTCTATTATGTTAATTGAATGGGTTATGTTTAATTGGTTTAAAGGAATACTGATCACCCCCCTCTCAGTATTCTAGGTATTCAATAATTGGTATTAAAGCTTGAATCCCTAGAAGGAGCTTAACCATTTTGGAAGATCTTGGAGTTTCAAAACATGGCTAATAGAAAGAATTATATTCCTCTTGAAGATATTCCTACTATTGAATAAACAAAAGAAGATTTCATATTAGAAAAAGATGGAGAACTCAAAGTTTCTTTTGAGGATCTTAACAAAATTGAAAATGAGAGCAAAGATCTGAAGGAAAATCTGAAAGAGGTAAATGAGTACATCAAAAAACTGAGAGAGCAAATCAAGAAATTCAAAGAAAGGCATAGGGAATTCAATGAGCGATTAAGGCAATCAAATGAAGAAATCATTGGATTAAGAGTATAGTGAAAGAAAAGAAAATAATTGAGGAGTGACTAAATACAATGGTAAAAAGAAAGACCTTTCAGTGCATTAGACTTGAACAAGAAGTGGTAAATATCATATTAGATCTGGAAAAAGAAATAATTCATGAAGACAAATTTAAGAAAATTTCTACAATGCTTGATGAGTTGATTGTTGGACAAAAAGTATCTAAAGATAAAGGAGGTTTGGGATTTGAAAGAGGAAAAATCTATAAAGTAGCTCAACCATCTAATGCAAAGAAGATCAATGAACCAGAGAAAAGTGAAGATAAGAGGAGCTATGGCAAGTTTTGGAATCAAAGGAGAAATGCTAGAAGACCCCCTATCAGATAACCAAATGCTCAAGGTACCAATAATTCAATGGTTTTTGTTATTATTGTAATAAATTTGGACATAGAGCTATGGAATGTAGAAACATAATGAATCAAAATGTTTCATATTTTACTAGACAATGCTTTACATGCAAGAAATTCTAACATAGAGCAAGTGAATGTAGAAACATAATGAATCAGAATGTTTCATATTTTACTAGACAATGCTTTACATGCAAGAAATTCTAACATAGAGCAAGTGAATGTAGAAGTCAACTGATGAATAGTTACAACAATGGTAGGATTATTCAATCTTTTAGTGGTTACTACTAGACAAGCTATAGATTTGGACACAAAGATAATCAATGTAAATTCAAAATAAATGGAAGAAGTAATGATCAAAGAAATATCATATGTAACAACTATAGAGAGCCTAGACATATTGCTAAATTTTGCAGAAACAAAATGACAAGGAAGAATGATCCTATGAAGAAAGATGAACTAGTCAATCTCTGGTGCAGATGGTTCCTACGGTAACTAAGGCTAGAGCTATGGCTTAAGGGGAGCTTTCCTAAAAATCATATAACCCCTTGTCAATACGATGTGTCATGGCTTGACATGAAGATGTAAGATGGAGATGAATAGTAATAATATTTTGGTGAAAAATATGAAAGAAAATATTCTAATGTGGCAATTTGCAAAACTTCTGAAAATTGACTATGCATACAAATTTCAAAGTCTACCAACTTTTTGTCTAAAGCATTTATTGTTGAAATGGGTCAAATCAAAGAGTTAAAAGTGTGCTTGGGAAGATAAATACACTTCACTATACACATTTGAAAGGGAAAGATAGGTGTAGAAGAAGAAATTGAAGGATTCAATGCATCTCCCCTAGTAGCTGAACACCAAAACTCTAAGTTTGCCGAGCTAATTAAGAGGTATTTTTCATATTCCAGTCTTCCAAAATTTGTATTTAAAAGAAATTTAAATGTAATGGAGGCACCAAAGGTTGTATACATCTCACAGAGATTGCAATGTGAGCTTAAAATACATTCTAGAAAAGTGTTGTCAGAAGATCCCTCAGGTGAATTCTCTAGCACTCCCTTTGTAGTTTTACCGAATCAGGACATTAAAGCATATATTCATGGGAAAATAGAAGAAGTTTCCTCTAGAAGATTATTTATTCTATGGGTAGATGAATTAAAAGAAAATGATAACACCTTAAAACTAGAATACAAAGCCCTAAGTGAGAAGAGGATGTATGTGTGGTGAAAGTTTCCATCATTTGAAGAGAAAGAGAAATACACTAGAATGGTGTTGAGAAAAAATAATGATGAATCTATATGGATTGATGGCTCGTACTCAATAACCAAGGAAGTAATCAGAGATGTAACTAGTTTACAATCCTCTAAATCAGTTCTAGATAGAAATATATTAAAGTAAAGGATATAATGGAGAAGAAAAGTGCTACCCTTGTTCAAAAAGAACTCACTTTGGACTCAATTATTAACCCGACAGTCTAGTATGTTGCAATGCTTATAGGTCACAAGATTTATTTCCCAAATAGAGACAAAGTAGTCTCTACCATGATCATCCATGTGGCACAAGATATGATTAAATGTGGTGTTGATTATGAACTTTATGAATTACTCTAACAAAATTTACTAAAAAACTTGAATGAGATAAAGAAGAATAAGAAGCATACATTCAGGTATGGAACATTGGTGATCTTTCTAATTTTCTACTTCATGAAGGAAGTACCAGTTGGTGGTTGGAAAAGTAAATTGCACAAGAATATAACTTGTTGCACATAAAAAAGAAATAAATTTGAAAAACCTTAGATGTTTGGATGCTCAAGATGATGCTCTTGTAGCGTTCTTTAGAATTTTTAAAAGGAGAATGAATGAAATAATATGAATTCCTAAGATTGTGGTGGCAAGATACTTAAGAGACATTAACTTTCTTATCTCCACTGACTTTTGCTTCATGGATGCAATTGAGCCCAGAACTATTTGTATCTTCGAATTAGACTATGAAGTGTTTGAGGTGGAAGATGTTCACTATGAAAATTTTCTTCTAACAAGCCCCAAAGACCTTAGAAAATCAAAGTTAGAAGATAGTGTTGTGTGGTCTCACAACACGCCACATTTTTCCCTTTTGCAAAATGTGGAACCCCTTTTTATTCTTATTCCCTTTTGCTTTTGTTTTCTTTGGTGTCGTTCTGTGACTTGGTTGGTTGTTGGTCTCATTTTCAATTTTGCTTGGTCCTTATTTTATTCTTTTTTTTTCTTTACTGGGTTCAACATTTTAGTTTTGTCACGAAGTTTAATATATTACCAGAAACCAAAATCACGTAGTTGCGAAGTTGTGTCAAAGTGAATTGTGTCTTCAGTTGGTCCTAGCACCACTCGATAAGTCATCCACCAGAAGTGCTAATCTCGATGATTCCCTCTTTCTTTCCTTGTAGTAGAGTCCTATAGTTTCTTTTTTATTTAGAACTCAAAAATTGAAGGTTCTATTTTGAAATGTTGTAATCTCTCTTGAACCTAGTTCTTGGTCTTTTCTTCTATTCCAGTTCTCTCTAAGGCTCCAAGGTAAGTGTCCCAAATTCTGGTATGTCTCCTAAAAGTTGATACTAGAAGTACTAATCCTGATGATTCTCTCTTCCTTTCCTTGTATCAAAGTCCTTTTATTTGAAACTCTGAAATTTGAGGTTTTGTTTTGAAATGCTGTAATCTATCTTGAACCCAGTTCCCGATCTTTTCTTCTATTTTGGTTTTCTTTAAGGCTCAAAGATAAGTGTACCATATTTTGGTATGTCTCCTAAAACTTCATACCAGAGGTTCTAATCTTGGTGATCATGAATTGATCATGTATCTTTAATGGCTTATGTCTTTCCAATGATCAAAGTGACACTTTAGTGCCATGCATGATCATCACACCATCTTTCTCCTATAGTAGCAAGCCCGTGCAAAAATCTAGGTATTCATAATTTGAATCCTAAATTGTATTTGTTCAATCTTTATTCTACAAATTAATTCATTATTGTGTGAACCCTTTTCCTAGTACCTGCAAAACAACATGAGTAAGTGAGTTAAACAAGGATTTGCAAGCTAAAACAAGGATTCCCCATGAAATCCATTTACAAATTCAAATTAGGAAGAAAATATTGAAGAACACAATGCAAATGACAAAAATAAGATAAAATCCTAATTAGATATGAAAACTCTTGATCCCATGGGGGAATTGGTGCCAATTTGATGTGAAAATTGGCCCTTTCCCAATTCCTATGATGCAAGCTTCGAATGTTGAAGAGATTGATCCACTTTGTTGACGAAGAATGAAGATTCCAAGCCAAAAATCTGCAAAACCTAGCTATGACTCAATGATGATGGATGGAATTCAAGAAATATTTGAGCATGGTAACTTTGCTTGGATTGTAGATGATGAAATGAGGAGAGGAGCTCTTCATTTATAGAATTTCAAGATGGATGAATGTCCAAATTTGAGAAATGTGGGACTAACATTCATCCAATGAAATGATGCCACTTTTCAAACTATGAATGGATGATGGATGTGAAAGATTTGGGGTTTGTGCGAACAAATGCCAATATTTGAAATTCAAATTTGTTGAAATGACATGCAAGAGGGAAGGGAAAATGCAATAAATGCCACTTGGCTCAAGGCAAAGGACATGTAAGATGAATTTATTGCCCTTTTGGATGTACATGTTGACTTGGAATTTTTGAATTCAAATTGAGAGAATATTCCAAAAGATGCCTTATGAGGAAAATAGAGATTTAATAAATGAATTAAATCTATTTTCATGTGCAACTTGCATTATCTAGAGTATGTGACATGAGATGAGATTAAATTAATCAAGAGTTAATTAATTTAATGAGAGAGATTAGATGATGTGACCTATTTGACTCAAATTTATGGGTTTATTTAAATCAAATAAGAGAGGAATATGATAAGAGGCTAATTAAATAAGGATTTTGATTTATTTAATTAAAAGGGATGGTGTTAGATTAAATCAAATAAGGTTTTAATTTATTTAATTTAATGGACATATTTTAAAGATTTAATCAAATAAATTGATTATTTAATTAAATAGGGATAATTAGATCAGATGGATTGATTTAATTAACAAGAGAAAGTGACTTAATTAGACAAAATGATTTATTTAATTAAGAGATGAATATTGATGAATTTAATCAGATAGGGAGATTTGATTAAATGGTTAGACTGAAGGATGATTCAGGGAGAAACGATGTTAGTAAGTCAGGATCGAATGCACGATGTCAATCAATATATTTTACGTGTCTATATTTTGCCCCTCTTTGAAGCAATGCAATCATTGCGTTGGTTCAAAGAATAAACGATCTCGATCAAAGCCAAAAAAAATTGATATTTAAAAACCTTGCCCCACTGTTGCATGGTGAGAGAAAACATGCCATTATAATGCCCCCTAGAGAGATCGGACGAAAATTTTAATTTTTGGGTGATCTCGCAAAAAAATGTGTCAAAGTGCCCGACAGGTCCAAAAGGGGTCCGAGAGGTTAAAAACGTGTCTAAATGCAATAAAACAATGAAAAATAAGCCTCAAACAGACAAAAATAGGTTCGGGGGTCCAAAACCCTAGCAAGATAGCTATTTAGGGTTAAAAAACCCTAATTTTTAGGCTTAAAAGGGGCCCGAGGGGTCATTTTCAAGTCATTTTCACACACCTCCGCTAGCAAACTTTGAGATTCAAGCTCTAACCCTTCAGTGATATGGGGCAATGACAACTTCCTCTACACATTTTGGATCGCGTTCGGACCTACCAGTGGCCACCTAGCATTGGGGCACTGGTATGTGACCCTTTCTGAAGCTTAATTTTTTCATTTAATGCATTAATTAGCCTTTTAAAGGATGAGCTCGCCTCCAGCAGAGCACTATTATAGCACCGCTCAGCATTTCAACTGCACTGCACCAGGTCATTTTGCGCCATAGTGGTGCTATTTAGTGCCGCAGCAGTGCAATTTAGAGTTTAGAAACTCTACCGCTAGGCTTGGGCTCGGTGGGCCGATTTGGTTAAACTGTGCCGCCGTAGCACCCTTTTCATGAAAATTGCGATGCTGGGGATAAAGTGCGTGGCGATGACTCCATTTGGCTTAATTTGGGGTCCAGCATCAGAGTTTGAGGAAACTCAAATTGCGATGCCTTCACAAACGGCACCACTGGAAGCGAGCTTGGAGCGTTAGGCCAGGATTTTTCCAAAAATTTTAACATGCTGACTTTCCCTGATGCAAGACGGGCCTAGGGAACTTTATTCTAGGGAGGACCGGTCACAGGATTTGGTGAGCGTCCTACGGGACTTGAGTGACAGAGACTAGGACTGACTCGAAGTTGTTGGCTTATGGCACATTACGTACGCAGCGCCCGTGCGCACACACTTAGGGATGTTGTCAGCGCTGGTCAAGAGGTGGCACAATGAGACATCGTTGTTTCATCTTCCCACTGGCAAGGCGACTGTCACTCTGGAGGATGTTTGGCACATTCTTCAATTGCCCATTCATGGCCGACAGGTGATCTATGACATGGAGAAGGGGTGCGAGTGCTGCATCCAAGCCCTTGCCACTCGAGACATTATTTACTGCGAGGGACAGATCGAGCTGGAGTGGTACAGAGTTATAGCATCTCCCTTCCACTAGGCGATTGCAGCGATCATTTCAGGTTTGGTTGCCCCAAATAGATGAGGGCGGTACTTCAGTCCGGGCTGGGGATACTGCTGGGAGAGGATGGTCCGGGACAAGCCAATTCACTTTGCATGGGGGCCTGTCCATCTGGCTTCACTTTACAGGGATCTCCACGAGTACATATACATGGATGGCAGAGCGCTAAGAGTTGGAGTGACACTCCTTCATGTTTGGGCATGGGAGCACATTTCTGTGCTATGTCCATGGGTCATTTTAGTTTCAATGGGGGCAAAGGATGCCCTCATGGCACTATACAGAGGCGGTGTATCCTTCACACACATTGGCGAGCATGGGATTCCCTACTAGAGGCGGGTCCTGGATGAGATGCTTGTCTTTACTTGGCATCCATACCTTGGTCAGCCCAGATGGGCCCACGATGTTGCTCAGCTCTTCTACTGCCGCCAGGATCGATACATGCAGGGGCGGGAGCACACGATGATTGAGAGATATCTACTCGGGTGTGTACAGCGTCAGTTCGGAGAGCCACAGGATCGGCCAGATGATGACTGTGTAGCCATCTTTGCATGCAGCATGACACAGGTGTTATGGGGGCCTGGTATTCCTACCTCCAAGGCAGTTGACAGCTTTCGACAGTTGGTGGCCTGACCGTGGGCTTATGATCAAGGCTTGGCAGATCCGAGCACTACATAGGCCTATAGAGACTGGTTCAGACCTCCTCTTCGATTGACCATTCTGGGCGAGGATCTAGAGGTACACAGGGTTAGAGGCAGGGGGAGAGGATGAGGATGAGGGTGAGGATCGAGGGTCAAGATTCGACAGGATCCACCAGGGATGCCCTCAGTTCCACCAGGTCAAGGGGATGTCCATATGCAGGATCAGCAATAGGATCCGCCAATCCCACCACCATGGGTCGAGGGTGAGGATTAGGTTCATGTGCAGCCATTGGTACAGCCAGTAGGACAGGCAGATGCACGGGATGCCTTGATTTTACAGTGCAGGCCCAGGTCCAGGCAGTGATAGCAGAGAGGGACCAGGTGAGGGCTGAGAGAGAGCAGCTCAGAGCAGAGAGGGATCAGGCTGTGTAGTAGAGATAGGTTGCAGAGCTACAGGAAACCATAGAGCTAGGCCGTAAGCAACAGATTGAGAGCATGACGGCCTCCTCGTCCTAGGGTATAGTGCCAATGCGATCTTACAGGGATGCTATCCGAGAGATAGAGTACTACCTTCGGGCCTACCATGACACTGTACCTAGAGAAGATTGGGTCCCAGAGTACTCAGAGCAGGCCAGCCAAAGACCACCAGAGGGTCACGGTGACAGGGGTGAGGGCAGTATTCACGGAGATTGGGCCTGATCCAGATGATACATTTTTTGTGCCTTATGGGCTCGTTTTTGATAGCCCGATGGGTGTTTTGTACTGATTGACATATATGTATAGTGATCCGATTATTATTCTTTGTACTATGACAGTATTATTGATGATATGATATATATGAGCAAATTTTGATGTGATGCAATGTGTTCCTTTATCTATGCATGTATGATTTATTTCTATATGCTTTGCAGTGATGTTTTATGGATGCATTTATTTCTAATGATGTATGCATTATGATGCTATCTATATGATGATTTATTTTATGCTAATACAATATGTGAAATGATTTTATTTATGGTATATGCAATGGTGTGTGGAATATGCTTAATTATGAGATGATTTATGGATGTATGTAATATGATGCGATGGTCATGATATGATGCAAATGAAATGGTTTTATGAGATGCTTAGAATAACAAATGTTATTATCCTAAATGATGTATGTGATGCAGTGATATGTTAATGCAAAGTGATATGTTGATGCGTATTGTAAACGTAATGTGATGATATGATATCATTTATGTTATACAAGTATGTATGTGTATGAATTAAATGCTTATAGACCTATTGCTTATGCAAAAATAATTATGAAATGCTTTTATAGATGCTATGTGATGATTTGGATGGTAATATGAAATGATTATGAAATGCAAAATGAATGCTATGCGATGCAATGCAATGGGTAAAATGCAATGTCATGGATGCACCTATTTATGAAGAATGTTTATGATAACCTGTTTATATGATGATAAGAATGTGATGTTTCCTATATGATATGCTTATGCAATATGTATGATTTCCATATGATATGCTTATGCAATATGCTAATGATTTGTGGATGCAGGATTGATGATGATGATGGTGATGATGATCAACTATCATAGTACTTTGTTAGTGCGGTTAGTAAGAAAAGAAGAAGTCATTTCAACAAGACACAAGATGACACAAATGCAAATGATGTTGATGATGATGATGATGATTACTTTCTGAGGAATTGGGATTTTCAAAGGGCCAAATTTTCTTATGTTTGATAACACATGTGTTACAATGCATCAAGGTATAGAAAACCAAGATGGTGTTGTACCTAGTGTGATGGACTTTGACTCGAAAATTAGATAGGAGTATTCTTGTTCACACCTGACATATGGAAACCTTGCTAGGATGCACTTCAGAAGTTTCAAACACCTCGGACCAAAACATGGAAAGGTAAACCTATCCCTGTAATAGTCAACAAGTTTCCCTAGACCTCTTCCATACATACCTAACAAAGCAAGTATTCGCCGAGGTTATATTGCAAGAACGTCCAACAAGCACATCAGACAAGAGATATCGATCATTGCCCCATTCCTATTTCTTTAAATCCTCTATTTTGGGATATCATCGAGACGTCCTTGGAATGAGTGCAAATAAGATAAGTCAAAAGATAAAGACCAAGTAAACAAACAAACTAATGCTCTTCAATACCGCTAATGGAAAGAGGATGCATTTTCTAAGATGATAACCGAAACTTATTTCCAAAAGATAATGCCCATTGTAGGAAGGATTCATCCTAGGACATGTTAGTGGATGGCAGAATGTCATTTTGTTTGTAAGGGATGATTGGTATGGGACCATTTCAGATGATGTGTTACTGATACGAAGAGATAACCAACTTGCTTATGCACTGACTTAGACTTTAGACTTGACATTTTTGAGTTTTCACTTTTAAACCTGTTAGACTTATTTCTGACTGTTTCACCAAAGGTTGACGATGACGATCAGTTTATTATGAGTGGTGTTATTGCAGGTGCAAGTGAGATGAGGTAGATGGATTTTTTCAAATATTTGGATGTTTTTGATGTTTTGCAATGTTTTGAGGCCGTTTTTGGTATTTTTTGAGGTTTTGCAAATATTTTGATTTTCAATTTTTCAATGTTTTGGGATTTTCTGAGATTTTGACCAAGAGAATAACCTAAAGACCTATCATAGGGGTCTCGAGCCCTGGTCAACAGACTAGCCTTGCCTACGTTATACACGCAGAGACCACATAGTTCGACTGATGACTTGACTGATTTATAGATGGAGATATACATGATGAGATGTCAGCTTATTATGATAGACTCCTATAGGACTGACCTAAATGTCTTGGGGGATGATCAAAGATCAACCTTGCCTACGTTCAAGCTCAAAGACAACGTAGTTCGATAAGATGACCCTGTTTTTGACTTTTGATATTTTTTGATGTTTTTGGATTTTTTGATTTTTGGATGTTTTTGGATTTTCTAGTTTTTTGATGTTTTCGGATTTTCTAGTTTTCCGATGTTTTTGGATTTTTTGATTTTCTGATGTTTTTGGATTTTCTGATTTGAGGATTTTAAGATCATACACGAATACGATCCGATGAGAATGTGCCCCCAGCGCGTGCAATAGACTACCCCAATAAAGGAAGGACAAACTGACCTTGAGGATGGGCTGAGTAGTACTAGAAGGGATCACGATACAAAAACAAGACCAAGCTACAATGCAGATGTGAGTGGATGAGTGATGGATGGTAACCTGAATGTGATGGATGATGCAGAACAAGCCATAAAGATCCTGGTGGATGGAAAGTACTTATTTACACAAGGCGCCTATTTGCCACGTTTTCACTAAGGTACTTGCCCAAAGTGGGCCACCAAAATGGTTTTCACTAGAGGATGATTTTTTTGATCCTTTTTATGAATTTTTTGGATTTTTTTCTTTTTTGATTTTTTTGCTTGTTACCAAGATGCCTGTTTGCCAGGTTTTCGCCTAAGTAACCATTTTTTCAGGACTTTTTCTAATTTTTTGGATTTTTGGGTTCTATACTTTGAAAGATTTAGGCATAAAACTTTTTGAGATGCGAGCTATTCATAGGCTCCTGTAGAGGTTCCCCTTCAGGTGTTGATAGCTGATATGCCCCTAATTTATAACTTGTTGTGATGATGAAGGGTCCTAACCAATTAGGTTCGAACTGTCCTTTGTTGCTGGGATTTGGGACATTCTTCTAATTTTCTTTTAAGACCAATTCTCTGACTTGGAAAGTGTTGCTTCTAATTCTCTTGTTGTAGCTTCTTTTGAGTCTATTTTGATAGACTTGCAAGTGATTTAAAGCATCTATGCATTTCTCATCCAGTAACTCCAACTCATTTAGTCTTGATACCCAGTAGTCCTCATCAGTGATGAGGTTTTGCAATGATATCCTAAGGGATGGGAGCTCGATCTCAATGGGGAGGATGACTTCTGATCCGTAGACCAAGGAGAATGGGGTGGCGCCAGTGGGTGTGTGGATGCTGGTTCGATAAGCCTAGAGGGTGGGATTGAGCTGCAAGTGCCAGTCACAACCTGCATCATTGACTATTTTCTTAAGGATTTTGAGGATGGTTTTGTTCGTAGCTTCTGCTTGGCCATTTCCTTGGGGATAATACAGGGTGGAAAAGCGATGATGGATTTTGAATTTCTCGCACAAGTCGCGAACCTCCTGATTCTTGAATGGTGTCCCATTATCTTAGATAATGGCTTGTGGGACACCGTAACGACAGATGAGATAGTTTAGGATAAATTTTGATATCTGCTTCCCATTGATATATGTCATAGGTATGACTTCCACCCACTTAGTGAAGTACTCAGTTGCAATGATGATGAATTTATGGCCATTGGATGAGGTGGGTGTGATTTTTCCAATGAGATCAAGTCCCCATTGTGAAAAGGGCCATGGTGTGATGATGGGGTGAAGTTCTTAAGCTAGAGCATGGATGAGGTCTCCATGCTGTTGACATTGTAAACACCTTTTAGCATGATCATGTGCTTCTCTTTCATTGTGGGCCATTAATACCCCATCCTCAGCAATTTATTGGCAATGGTCATTCCACTCGAGTGTGAGCCACAAATACCATTATGAACCTCAGTTAGAGCGGTTAATGCCTCCTCAACATTTAGAAAGTGTAGCAAGGTACCTTCTATGCTTCTACGGTATAAGGTATCACCTAGGATGACAAATCTGGATGCCTTTTTGATAAAGGTTCGTTTTAGGCTCGATGGGAGGTCAGCGAGTATGACTCCTATGCGAAGATATGTGTAGATGTCATGGTACCAAGGATCACCTAGACCAACGATTTCACACACGAATTCTAATTTCGGTACCTTAAATGTGGGAATGAGAAGTTGCTCAATCATAAATTCATATTTCGGCACGTTATGAGGGATGTCTAATAGAGACCCAATTGTAGCCATGGCATCTATTACTCTATTGTTGGTTCTTGGAATCTGCTCAAATGTTATATCAATGAAGGATTCCTTTAGAGTCCACCAATTTCTTGTATGGAGTGAGCTTATCATCCTTAGTCTGATATTCATTATTGACCTGATTTATGATCAACTAAGAGTCTCCATACACCTTAAGAGCTATGATGTTCCATTGCACTACTATCCTGAGGCCTATAGTCAAAGCCTCGTATTATGCTATGTTGTTGGTGCAAGGAAATGCCAATTTGTATGACTTTGGTATGCAATCCCCTTGTGGGGTGATGAAGAAGACACCAGATCCTAATCCATGTTGTGTGTATGAACCATCAAAGTATAGTTTCCAATGGTCAGTTACGTTGAGGTTAAAAATGGATTCATCTGGGAATTCTGAGACAAGAGGGTTCTCAGAATAAATGGGTGTGTCTGCTAGTTGATCTGCAATAACTTGTCCCTTAATGGATTTCCACTCTACATATTCAATGTCATACTCTGATAATATCATTACCCATTTTTCCATTCTTCCTGTGAGCATTGCCTTTGATAGGAGATACTTGAGGGGATCAATTTTCACAATGAGCTTTATCTTGTGTTCCAACATGTAATGTCTAAATTTTTGGGATGCAAACACTATTGCGAGGTAATCTTTCTCGATGAATGAGTAATTTAGCTCATGACCGACCATTGTCCTACTGATGTAGTAGATGGCCCTCTCCGTTTCATTTTCATCATGTTGAGCTAGGAGAGCTCCAAGGGTTGCTGTTGTTGCTGACACATATAAGATCAATGGCTTTCTTGGGATAGGTGGCATTAAAAATTGTGGTGTTAGTAGATATTCCTTGATTTTTTTAAATTCCTCTTCACATTTTGTATCCCATTTGTACGCCACTCCCTTGTGGAGTAGGTGGGAGTATGGGTTCTGCTTGTCTGCCAGTTGTGCTATGAACCGTCAGATGGATTAAAGTCAGCCTTGGAGACCTCTCAGTTATTATAATGTCTTTGGTGCTTCCATCTCAAGGATTTCCTTCACTTTCACCGAATCTATCTCGATACCCCTCATGGAGACTATGTATCCTAGCAATTTACCTAATTGTACGCCAAAGACACACTTCTTGGGATTTAGTCTGACTTTGTATTCCTCCAGTCTGTCAAAGATAGTGCTTAGGGTTGCTATATGATCTTGTCTTTTTCTTGACTTAGCTAGAATGTTGTTGACATAGTCTTCGACTATTTTATGAATCATATCATGGAATATCAATGTCATGGCCCTTTGATAGGTTGCTCCTGCATTCTTTAGGCTGAATGCCATCATGTTCCAATAGTAGGTCCCCCATGGACAAGTGAAAGTCATCTTATGTTGATCTTCTTTTGCTATCATGATCTGGTTGTATCCTAAAAATCCATCCATTAGTGATAGCATCTCATGCCCTGCTATCATGTCTACTATCATGTCAATGTTAGGAAGCAGGAAATCATCCTTGGGACATGCTTTGTTTAAATCTTTGAAGTCCGTACAGATTCTGATGGCTCTGTTAAGCTTTGAAACAAGTACCAAATTTGACACCCATTCTGGATAATCAATTGGTCAAATAAATCCTACATCTAACAACTTTTTGAGCTCCATTTTGACTAACAAATTGATTTGAGGATGCATCTTTTGAAGCTTTTGTTTGACCAATTTTTCTTCTAGGTACACTGCTAAATGATGAACCACAGTCTCTGGATCTAGCCCTGGCATGTCAACATAACTCCATGTGAAGTTTATTTTCCTTTCCTTTAGGAATGCTGCTAGGAGTTCTTGCTCTTCTTATAATAGTGATTCCGCATAAAATGTGATATGTGGGGCCTCCTCTATTCCTAGGTTGACAGGATTGCACTTTTCGGCCAAGACTGTTGACTTCTCTTGATGAATAGCTCTTAGAGGAAGATTGAATCCTTCATCCTCGGGTGCCTCAGGGAGGTTTTCACCATTGGATACGTCCTTTCCTTTTACTATTTTCTTGTCAGAGAGTGCCACAGTGTGGTTTTCACTTAAGGACTTGGATATGATTCTTAGTTTCTCACTTTTATGACTGAAGGATTCAATCATTTCCCCATAATAGGCATGTGTGTCCAACTCCATTATAAACCCTACCTTGTGGTCTCCATCTGGAATGTTATCCCTCAATCCCATGAATTCTGAGAGCGCCTCATCATTTTTGAATGTATCGAGAACTGGTGGTCCTCGTTGGTCATAGTCGATCAGTTGGGGGTAGACTAAGCGGATCTCATGACTTGGATGGTATGGTTCAAAGGAGATGGTGCTAATCATACATAGGGTGGTATCTTCGAATAACCTAGGTAGATTAGTCAAAGTATCTTCATCATCGCTACTAATATAGGGCTCAGTTATAAAGTTATGTGTGTCTCTACCTATGACTATTGGTGAGTGTACTTGTACTAGTATTGGCTAAGGAGAAACATTAGTCATTCTAACCGGAGGACCTCGGCCACGTATGGTTATTCTCAGAGTGGTACATCCAAGACCAAGATTTGTTATGGGTCACATCTCTGGCATGATAGGTATTATAAGCCCATTGTCATTTTGTCCTAGTCTTTGGTTTCTATCATAGCCCATTGCAAGCATCATTTGTAGGCCCTTGCTTCTTTCGTCCATTGGAAAATTAGCTGCCGATCTTTCATCTTGATACAATATGTGAGATGGATCTGCTTCAATAACCTCATGGCCAAGATCTCCCCATCTTGTGAATGCGGGATAGTTTTCAGGATAGGTTTGTGATGTGGAAGCTTGATTTTCTTATGGTCGTCCCTGTGATCTAGGAGATTGTGGTAACTCTCCTATAACAAAAGCATTGTTAGGAAGTTTTTAGCTTCCATAACCGTCCTCCTGGATGATGAACTTGATATCAGAGATGATGGGGTGGTGGGTGTCTCTGTCACAGAAGTGGACGCGAGAGTGGTGGGGTCGATATATGGTGTGGATGGGCCCTCATCATTCTTTGGCACTTGGGGGATTTTGTAATACTTGGCTTCAAGTTTTTTGCAATATGAAAACGGTTCAGGATCTCCGTGGACGGTGACCTCTTGTCCATTATGTGTAAATTTCACACATTGGTGGAAGGTTGATGCTATGGCTTTCATCACATGGATCCATGGGCATCCTAGGAGGATATTGTATGGTAATTCGAGGTCCAAGACCTGACATGTGGTTTCCATGAGTGTTGGCCCTACTTGAATAGGGAGTTTAATCATGCCCTGAGACACTCTTTCTTGGTCATCATATGCTCTTATCGTGATGCCCTTTCCTTTGTCAATGGAATCTTCTGATATTTTCAAATGCTTGATAAGGCTAAGAGAACAGATGTTCAAACCTGCACCTCCATCCACCAAGACCCTTTTGATTTTTCTCTTGTTGACAATGGCTTCCAAGTGAAGTGCATGGTTGTGAGATGGTTGGGTGGGGAAATCTTGGTGAGAGAATGTAAGGAGATTAGGCATTATGATATTTCTGACCATAGCTTGGAATTGGTCCGCATCGAGATCTGCGTGGATAGTGGATGAGGCTAATGCTTGCTCGAGAATATTTTTATGTGCTGATGAGATTTTTAACAACTCCATGATGGAGATGTGTGCTGGTGTTCTCTTGAGTTGTTCTACAACATTGTAGCTATGCGGAACGGATCTAGATGAAAGGATTCTATTAGGTTGGGATGATCCTACAATGGTTACTTTGCCACCTCTTGTGGTGACTCCACAATCTTCGGCATGGGCGCCCTTGATGGTGATGACCATGTAGTCTTCATTTAGGGAGGCAACAACTATTTCGTACACATGATTTACACTGGCCTTCCCTTTATCATTTTTATTCCCTTTGTTGCCATGATTCGACATCGGATTCGTGTAGATTTTAAGATCCTAATATCTGGTAGGTTGTTCCACATTTATGATTTTCTTATCAATGAGATCTTGGATGATGTTTTTGAGTCTCATGCAATTGTTTGTGGTGTGGCCTTTGATTTTATGAAATTCGAAAAGTTGATTTTCGTTATACCAAGGGGGTTTGACATCGGGTTCTTGGTAGTTTTTGAATGTAGGCGGCTTGATGAGTTTTTTGTCGATCAACTTTTTCATTATGTCCTCCAATGGTTCCCCCAAAATAGTGTACTTTCGTTTGGGATAACTTTTGTGTTGTGGTGGTCCTCTTTGACCATTGAGGTTATTGATGGTTGGATTGTTGTTGGGTTGGTATGTTGTGTGATGAGTGTTTTGGCGTTGATTTTGGATTTGTGGTGCGGGTGTATGTTGGCGAGAACCACTAATGACCACCTTGGCATCAACGACACCATCATTAGTAACGTTCTTGTTTCTTGCCCACATGCGAGGTTTATCATTGTAATTAGATGATGGGAAATTGTTTTGTTGTTCGTGATATGATGTTTATTTCGCAGGTTGAGTCACAAGCGCTCTTTCAATGCTAAGCACCTTAGAAATCAATTGTTCATATGTAGTGATACCCTGAACTTTGAGATGAAATGCCAAGCGGCTTTCAAGGTTGGCTATGATGGTGCAAACTTGTTGTTCTTCTGGCATGGTCCACTTGCTTCGATTGGCCTTGGATCACCATCTTTGAAGGAATGAAGCAAAAGATTCATTCCTTCCTTGTTTTAGAGCGTATAGTTCCTCGAGACTGACATCCATTGCAATGTTACATGCGTAGTTCCTAATGGATGCATCCCTAATTTCTTGGAATGTTCTAATGCCTGAAGGTAAGCGAGAGAACCATTCTATAGTGGGGCCTGCCAAGCTTCTAGGAAATAGCCACATCAGATAAGTATCCTCATATGCGACCTCCATGCAATGAACCTGGAATTCCCTGATGTGATCTTCAGGGTTTCCCATCCCTCGGTATTTGTCAAATTTGGGGATTTCAAATCCCTTGGGGAATGGTTTCATTTATAAGATCCTATCAAATGGATAGGGACACAAGTTTCTTGGTGTTTTGGTTGTTCACCCTGATTGAAGGTCGAGCACTTGTTGCAAGAGCAACCTAAGTTGTGTCGTCACATCACTTTGCGGATCAGGGGGTCGGATGAAAGTGTTTTGGGGTTTTTGAATTGTTGGTTGGATGGGTGGATTGGTTGGTGCGTTGTTCGATGGTATCTGTATGTTTTGGCAAGCGAAGTAGGCTTTGACTTTCTTTTGTATGAACAACGCTTGTTGTTGATCTTGTTGTTGTTGCACTAGGATTTGTGCTTGTTGTTGTGCTTCTTGTTCCAACAATGCTTGTTGTTGTGCTTACTATTGTTCCCACAATGCTTGTTGTTGGACTACCAATTCTATTGCTTCTTGATGCTCTTGGTATTGCTTTAGTGCTTGTTGATATGCTTGCACTTGCGTTGCTTGTGCTTGTGCAAGAAGTTGTGCTTGATATTGAGCTTGTTGTGCCTGATATTGAGATTGCACTTGAGCTTGTGCTTGGGCTTGCGCTTGTGCTACTTATGCTTGTGTGAATTGTTGTTGTAATAAAAGTTGTGCTTGAGCGGCCCTTTATGTTTGCAATGCTTGCGCAGCTTGGGCGACTTGTTGTTGTTGATGTTGCAATAATGCTTGGGCTTGTTACACTTGTTGTGCTTGTAATGCGGCTTGTGCAACTTGGGCAGCTTGCACAACTTGAGTGGCTTGTTGTATGACTTTTTGTTTTTGAACTTGTTGGTATCCTCTTTGAAAAGCAGCTTGCAATGCTGCGTTGTATTCTCTTGATGTGGTGAAAGTTGGTGGTGGTGGGCATGGTGGTGGATTTAGAATGGTGGTAGGTGATGATGTTGTGTTGATGTTTTGAGTGTTGGATAGTGGTATTGATGTGATGGTCGGTCCTTGAGAGACCATGCTTTGTGACGTTAGGGGTGTGTTTGATGATGTTGCCATTGCTTGTGTGTTTGTCATTTGTTGTTGCGATATCAATGACAAATTTTGAGTGTTTGGTGCAATGCTTTGATTGATGGTTGGTGTAGACACTAAAAATTGTCCTAGGCTTGCGATTTCTAAATTCTGTATCATTTCCCCTTTTGTCTTTGATAATTAAATAATTTTTAATTATTTAATTATTTTCTAATGTCATAAGTCTTCTATTAATTAAATAATTTTGATTATTTAATTAATACTTTTTTTTTATCTTTATTCCTCCTTGATTAATTAAATAAATTTTATTTATTTAATTACGTTGCTAATTAAGTCTTCTTTCTAAAATTAAGTAAATTCTTATTTATTTAATTTTTTATCCACCTACCACTATAATTAAATAATTATTTTAATTATTTAATTATTCATTAGCCTTTTCTCTCATAAATTAAATAAATTTTATTTATTTAATTTGGTCCACTCTCTTGAATTTTGAATTAAATCATTATTTAATTCAAAATGATTCCTTTTGTCACATTCCTCTATAATTAAATAATATTTTTAATTATTTAATTATTCATTGACCACCTAAATTAAATAATTTTTATTATTTAATTTCTCCTATCACCTCTTTGTCCATGCCAATCTTATCTTCCACATCAAATCTTATCTCTTGACATCTCATTAATTTCAGCCCTTGATTGAATTATCTTATAATTCAATCTTAGCCATTCATTTCTTGTCATTTCCCTAATTTTGACCTAACCCTAGTCCATACTACAACTTTCAATTTTGGCCATTGATTTAGACATCTTATTGACATCCAATCTCAACCATCAATCCAAATCGGACATTTCCTATAAATAAACTCTCTCATAAGCCATTTAGGGGGGTTGATTCTTCAAGTATCTTTATGCTGTCAAAATCATTCTTGAGACTTTCATCCATTTCTATCTATTGTCATTCATCTATCATCCCCATGTCAATGTTATGCTATTGAATTGAGCATCCCAAACATTCATCCAACAATCAACCTTCAAAATATTGCATTCTCATACAGGTGGAGAAGAGCCATGGAGGTCAATCAAGTTTAGTTTGAAAATTGGTTTGCATTTCATTTATTTATTTGCATTTCATTCTAGTTTGTGCTTCATGGTGCTTGATAGAGTTTAGTTAATTTTATGTTTTCAATACATTTAAATATGAATTTTTTCCTATTTACATTGGTGAACCCGACATATTTTAACACATTTTGAGAAATCTTGGAGTTGGATTCTTTTGTTGCAGGTTTGACATCATTGTGGATAAAGCCCTAGTTTCTAAAGATTTGACCATAACTTTCAAAGAGCTACGTAATTTTTCACAAAATTTTTTCTATAGGTTGAAGACAATGTCTAGAGCTTCCATTCCAAAAATCATATTTTTCAGAGCTGGTTTGAAGTTTTTATAATTTTTTTTCTATTTTTCATGAAAAATTAATTTTGAGAGAAAATTATCAAATTTTTCAGATATGTTTACATTTCTGGAAATCTCTCTAAATTTTAACAGGAGTTTGTTCTTTATCTTTTAATTTTGGATGCGAAATTATTAGTCAAACAACAGATCGTTTAAAATTAGGGTTTCACAAATGTTTTCTTATATCTCACAAAAAGTTGCAGATCTGATCACAAGTTTTTTTTTTCAGATTTGGAATGACATTATACGACTTTAGCAAAAAAATCAGAATTTTTGGAGCTGTTTTGCATTTTTTATGATTTTTCATAAAAAAATAATTTCAGGCGCAAAATAACATTTTTTTTCTGATTTATTTACATTTTTGGAAACCTCTTGAGATTTTAGAAATGCTTTATTCTCTATATTTTTCATTTTACTGTCAAAAACATTTCCAAAAATCAAATTTGTCTTGACTAGCTAACCCCCTAATAGTAGTGATCAATTATCTTGTTAGGGTTTTGGCTTTGTTGTTGGTTTTGTGCATGTACAGAAAATAAACACTTCAAAGGACACATTGGATCAAGTGGACAAAGATTTGGAGCTAAATAAATTCTAGGTGCACACATTCCATCTTTCATCTCTTAATCATTGCTTGTCAAAACACTTCAATTTGGGCTTAAAAAGAACATCTTGTTTGTCACACATTTGGATTTTGGGGTCTAAAATAAATCTTGTTTGTTGTCACATCATTGTAATTGGGCTTAAAAAGAACCATTGTCTTCAATCACACATCTTGACTTGGGTTTAAAAAAAACAAGTGTTTGAACTGTTTTACACACATTTCAATTTTATAAAGGGAAATTAATCACAATGAGTGTAAATCAAGTGTGTGTGTCCTCCATAACACCTCACTTGGTTTGCTTTTGTCATAACCTTCTTAGGAGGCTTGCTTGGAGCACACACCCCTCCAAGGGACGACCTCAATCAAGTGTGAATCCAAAGACACACTCCTTTGGGAGTTGAAATCTTGTCACTCTGGACTAAGCCCCAAATAACTTTATACCTTTGGGAAGTGACGGTGAAGGGTGGGTTACCCCTTTCTCCTGGCTTATTGGAAAAATTTTTCTTCCAAATTATACCTAGTCAACCTTGTGAAAACTAGCTTGAGACCTAATTGGCCATAACCCACTTGACTAGTCATAAGGCTTGTTGTTGTATATTCAAGTGTTTTCCTAATCATGACATTTAATCTTGAAAGATAAATTTATCATTGTGCTTGGTGTGTGTGTTCATGCATTTACATGTGAAATCTTGTGTTTGATATTGCCAAAGTCAAAATTCCAATAAACACTTGCCACATCATCCAAATCATACAATCTTGTCATTCCACATCATCATCTCTTTAATCCAATCAACATTATTTTACACCATGAAAACATTGGAAGACATAGCACAAGAGCTTGTTCACATGCTTCACGTAGCTCAAACAAGTCAAGCACCTTTAAACCAAAAAATCATTCAAAGATTACATGACATGATCCAACAACTTCAAACAAACCAATCACCTCAACTGCAACAATTCATAGCACAAATCCAATACCTCATGGCCAATTGTCAAGTCCAAAAAGCACATTATCAAGTCCAATCGCCACATCAACAAATTTCACATCACTCATATGTGTCACCTATATCATCATATCAACCTCATCCATCCACATATCAAGTTTCCCCTTCATCAACCTATCACAACTCTTCTAATGTCAACCCTTTTCCACATCAATCAACCTTTCAACAATTGTTATCCTATTCAACCCCTTCATCATCATCACAACAACAAATCATAACACAACAAGTCGAAACACCATTCCAACCTCAATACATTCCACCACAATCCTATGTGTCACCTTCATCATCATGCCAACAAAACCCATTTACCTTCCATGTCAATTCCACATCAACATATCCACCCATATCACAACAAGAATATACGATCCCAAGTCCACCTTGGCAACAACATCAAGATCCTTTAAGTCTTAATGCCACCTTTGAAAAGGGGAACACCAATCTAGTCCATACACCCTTACCACCATCCAATCAAATGCCTATCCCTAATCCACCATGTCCTAGTCCTAATCCATTGGCATCTCCACCTTCTGACCCATCAAACTCTTCATTACCCCCACCATCATCTAATCCTCCATCAAATCAATGCCTTACATTTAGATATTTAAAACATAAATTGATGGCATTACATAAATCCACCAATCCACCTACAAAGGATGTGACCCAAGGGCTACAAGAAAGGAATCAATTTCCACCATGTCATTCAACACATATACTTGAACATACAAAAGAGTCCTCAAACATCATGCCAAGTCCTTCAAGTCAACCATGTCATCCTCAGCCCCTTGGGCCAAGTCAAGAGTCTCCCCTCATAAGTCTAAGTCAACCTCCATCATGTCTCCATGTTGTTGACCATCAAGAACATGTCAAGTCTCTCCAAGATTCATCCCCTTGCAATTCCATTCAAGCAACCCAAGAGGTATATCAAGAGTCTACTCCCAAGCATGTGGAAAAATCAAGCCCTAGTCCTAATCAAGATCAAATCATTTTCATCCAACCTATCCATAATCTATATCTTTTTTATGATCAAGATGATATCCATAATGATGAAGAGCCTATCCATGAGTAACTTGATCCTATACCCATCCATGATCAAGATATTCCAAATTCATCTCCATGTAGTCCTATCCATGATCCATCAACATCCACTTCCCTTGATGACACAAGTGCCTCCCAAGCACACATAGAAGATCAAACAAATACCTTGGATTTAAGTAAACACAATGCTAATCAAGATCCTAATGATCCTCCATCACCCACTATCGACCCCATTGCAAGTCCTCCATCATATCCTATTGGTCTTTCCACCATCATTCATGAATGTTCCTTAGAACAACAACAACCATTATCTTCCCTTGCTTCATTTTCTCCATCCAATAAGGAACTTGTGTCTAGTGTTCCACCTACACCTAGTCCTATTTTCCATTGCATACTCCAAAACATGAACCACCAAGGTAAAGGTTTAGATCTTCATGAACAAGGTATTTTGGAGCCCATCCACATCAAAGTCCCTTCACACTCTTATGGCCTTGGACATACACCCCAAGGACACCAATCTCAAGATGTTGGTATTTCCTCCATGCATCCTAAGTCCACTTTCCATCATAAAGTCTATTATATGCCTAAAACATATGTTGCCATTCCACTACCGTCATCCTACAAATGTCAAAAGCATGTGACCATACACTTCCCTCCATGCACTCTACCACCATTGCTTCCAACTCCTAATTTCCCTCCATCCACTTTACCACCATTACTTCCAACACCTAATATCCCTACCATTCAATCCTCTTATCCATTTATCCATAAATACCCTAACATTCCTAATCATGACCAACAAATGCACACATTGTCTAAACAAGAAGCTTCCACTCATTCCACCATACCCAGGGGATTCAAAAGAAAAAAATTAATGCCTCTACCTATAAAGTAAAAAATCCTAAGGACCCTAATGCCTTAGGACATCAATACAAAATGTCAAAGCCAAGTGCATCCAAAAAGTTATATAAGCCCATACCTCCAAAAGAAAATTCTAAAAACAAAATGGTTTGGGTACCTAAGCAAAAAGAAATCAAGTCAAATGAGGCATCCACATCACAAAAATCCCAACCATCCACTTCCATCCAAAATACACATTCCATTCAAAAATTACAAAAATCCCACAAGAAAATAAAAGTCATAAAAATACTAAGTCTATGTGGGTGCCTAAAGCCCTTCATCCACCATCTCCTAAGAAAACATCTCCATTGCTTCCTACACCCTGTCCACATCAAAAGCTTCAATGTTTATCACAATGTGTGCAACCATTGGTCATGGTTCCCTTCCATTTCACAACAAGCCCTTATACCTCCATCTCGTCACCCCCCATCCACTATCCTACATATCTTCCCCATCACATCCCTATGGTCCATGCCTTTGGCTAAGCCTCCCCATTCATCTTTTGCATAATTCCCATATAATCCACCATTTTCCTCCATAATACACATCATAATCCATCATCTACCTACTCTATTCCATTTCATGTCATCCCTTACCAACATCTATGGGCATAATGGCATTTGACATGGTCCATGCAATGACATCCATCCCTTGTGGGACTATCACCTTTCATGCAACTAGACACTTGAGTCCCTCCTATCCAAAAGTCAAAAAGTAAAAAAAAAAAGACAAAAAAAAAAAGAAGAAAAGAGAAATCCCTTCGTCCAATGGTGAAAACCTGGTAAACAGGCGCCCTGGATAAGTACCATGATGAAAACCTGGCAAACAGCGTCATGTGTAGGTTGATCTTCTATGTCACTTACACTTGGGGGCACAATGTCTTATCTATCTAACCTATCATTTTTATGCCATATCATTTCCATCCTACCTACCATCTTAGCCATCATACCTACCTATCATATTGGGTCCACTTATCCACCCTTCTCCTTTTGATCTTGATGAAGATATAGGGGAAAAATGTTGTAACATGTTTTGGGTATCTCTTGACATACCTCATCCTATCTAAACCAATCATATCATTATCCTATTGTCATCAGCTTTGTCATGAAAAATCCTAAGTCTTGTACCTAGAATGGGGCATGTCATTCCTATGCGACATAGTCTTTGGAGATCACATCCTTGCTCTCTTATGATGCATACATCCTTTCCATCCATCCATTTATCATGAGCCTTCTATCCCTTATCCTATCACCCACCCTTGCACCTAGACTTGGTTTTCCCCTTGTCATTGGTATCTAGCACAAAGGCTACCCAAATTTTCATCCATTGACACCTCAAAATATTCTCAAAATCCCAAAAAAAAATTAAAAATGTCAAAAATCCAAAAAAAAATTAAAACATGTCAAAAATCCAAAAAAAAAATCATAAAATGTCAAAAATAAAAATAAAAAATAAAAATATCTAAAAAAAACACAAAAACATCCAAATAATTCTCAAAAATCCCAAAACAAAGTCAACGTTTGTCACATCAATCAAATAAGTCAAACATAGTTAGTCATTTTAAATATCAACATTTAAATCATGAACCAATAGACAACATAGTCTAATTAGTCATCCAGTCAAAATCGGTCAAGTTGCCAAAACAATGTCAAATCAGTCTTCAAATTATCCCAACCACATCAATTCTTCTATTCAATTCATCACATCCTCTCATCCATGTCAAATCATCTTCAGTCATTCCAAACAATAGTCCAAATGCAAGTCAATCCTTAGTCCATGCCAATCAAGTCGATCAATCTTGCCAAATAATCCAATCATATCCTTTGGTCTTGATCCTAATCTTGTTGTAAACCCAATCAATCAAAGTCAATCAATCAAATAGTCAGTCATCCTTGTGTTGATCTAGGGATATGTCTTTCCCCACAATGACAACACTATCATCATTAGTCACCATCATCAATCAATCAATTACTCATCGGTTTGCAACTTGATAGGGGCAATACCTTGTTTGTTTTTGTATCATTTGTGCATGCTTGCTTGCTTGCTTGCACGTGTTATCATTTTTATCTTGCATTTGCATCAAGTCCGACTTATTCCAAGTTAATATTCATATCTTGTATCTAGACAAGGTTGTATTACGCTGGGGCACGAGACACATCATCACCTTGGTCCTTATACCTTGGTGCATCATGTCTAGTGTTACATCAAACATCATGGTTGCTCACTTTCTTGTAGCATAACGTATCATTCATCTCCTTCATCTACTTCCTATCTTACATCATGCATCTTGTCCCTCCTTATCATTTCATTTCGAGAGCATACCCATGTTCTTTCAACCTGCCTATCCTCTCAAGGGGGCATCATCATCCCATCTTTCTATCATCATCCATTTTCCTCTATACATACCTTAGCTTCTTTGAAATGATGTTACTTGACACAAATCTCATTATCTCGAACATCATCTCAAAGAGGGGCAAAATGTAGACACTAAAAATTGTCCTAGGCTTGCGATTTCTAAATTCTCTATCATTTCCCCTTTTGTCTTTAATAATTAAATAATTTTTAATTATTTAATTATTTTCTAATGTCATAAGTCTTCTATTAATTAAATAATTTTGATTATTTAATTAATACATTTTTTTTATCTTTATTCCTCCTTGATTAATTAATTAAATTTTATTTATTTAATTACGTCGCTAATTAAGTCTTCTTTCTAAAATTAAGTAAATTCTTATTTATTTAATTTTTTATCCACCTTCCACTATAATTAAATAATTATTTTAATTATTTAATTATTCATTAGCCTTTTCTCTCATAAATTAAATAAATTTTATTTATTTAATTTGGTCCACTCTCTTGAATTTTGAATTAAATCATTATTTAATTCAAAATGATTCCTTTTGTCACATTCCTTTATAATTAAATAATATTTTTAATTATTTAATTATTAATTGACCACCTAAATTAAATAATTTTTATTATTTAATTTCTCCTATCACCTCTTTGTCCATGCCAATCTTATCTTCCACATCAAATCTTATCTCTTGACATCTCATTAATTTCAGCCCTTGATTGAATTATCTTATAATTCAATCTTAGCCATTCATTTATTGTCATTTCCCTAATTTTGACCTAACCCTAGTCCATACTACAACTTTCAATTTTGGCCATTGATTTAGACATCTTATTGACATCCAATCTCAACCATCAATCCAAATCGGACATTTCCTATAAATAAACTCTCTCATAAGCCATTTAGGGGGGTTGATTCTTCAAGTATCTTTATGTTGTCAAAATCATTCTTGAGTCTTTCATCCATTTCTATCTATTGTCATTCATCTATCATCCCCATGTCAATGTTATGCTATTGAATTGAGCATCCCAAACATTCATCCAACAATCAACCTTCAAAATCTTGCATTCTCATACAGGTGGAGAAGAGCCATGGAGGTTAATCAAGTCTAGTTTGAAAATTGGTTTGCATTTCCTTTATTTATTTGTATTTTCATTCTAGTTTGTGCTTCATGGTGCTTGATAGGGTTTAGTTAATTTGTTGTTTTCAATACATTAAATCTGAATTTTTCCCTATTTACAGTTGGGATATAGGTTTGATTGATACTTGGTAGGGGAGGGAGCCCTAAACCAAGGAGTGGTGTGGATGATAATGGCAATGGCGGAAGAGGTGGAAAGGTGAGGGGTGTGAGTTTTTGTGAAGATATTGTGGTGTCGAATAGGCCCCCTAGTCCGAACATATCTCCCTCTTCTTGTGAATTTGTGAGAAGAGGTGTTTGTGGTGTTGCGTGAAAAAATGATGATGATGGATCGTGTTGGAATGTGAGAGGAACATTTTTGTGTAATGGGTTTTGGGGTATATTTTGTTCCAATGTGGTGTTTGCGTCCAAGTTTTGATTATTAACAAGGGGATGTGATTGAAGAGCATTGAGAAATGTGTTTCCCTTGTTGACATTGGGTTGGGTCGGAGCAAACGATGTTGTGTTTTGCAGAATTTTTTGTGTGATGTTTTGGGATGGAGGTGTAGATGAAATGGGGATGGTGGATGAGATAGGTGGAAAAGATGTCTTCACTATAATACTTACATTGAAATTCGAAGGAAAATTGGCCCCTTGTTTTGCTAGTTCAAGCATGTATAATGAAGGGTTGAGTCTCATCATGATGTTGATGATTTTATGATTCTCTGGATTTTGAAGCATTTTTGTCATTTCCTCACAAGACCTTCCAAAAAGTAAGGTCCTCTCCTTGGTTTTCTTCTTGCGGATTTTGCGATGATGAGAGGGTCAATGGATTACTTGATTCAGTTGGATTCATTTTTGCGTTCATTTGGCTAAGATCGCTTGAAGCGGGTGTTTCTTTGTTGGCTTCCATACTCTTCTTGTATTGAGATCTCATTTGAACCATAAAACAAGGATCAATCTTCGAGGATATGGGAGATGAATCTCTTGATTCCTTGGATTGATTTTTATTTTATGTCCCAAAGTATAAAGTTTTAGGATGCCTTGAGGATCAAAGGTGATGATATGATGATGATGTTTAGGGATGGGTGATATGGATGTTT
The DNA here is from genome assembly GCA_007258455.2 of Sequoia sempervirens. NCBI lineage: Eukaryota > Viridiplantae > Streptophyta > Pinopsida > Cupressales > Cupressaceae > Sequoia > Sequoia sempervirens. The sequence continues at coordinate 233,364,348 of VDFB02000008.1, read as the reverse complement.
TGGCTTTTGATAAATCTCAAATGAGACACTAGGCTTTTAGGACTTGTGGATTTTGATTTTGATTTTGGATTTTGAGATTTTGAGATTTTGTCCTTGATTTTTATTTTAATTTGGATTTGGATTTTTGAACAAAAGGACCCTAAGATGTTGGATGATGATCTAAGGGATAGCTTTGTTCAAAGGATGATAATTTGAATATGTGTGAGGAGAAGGATGCATTCACCCACACCTATTCAAACAAGATGATTGTTTCACTAAGCATATGAAGAAGGATTCATCTACATACACTAAGCTAGACAAGATTATGATTTTGATAACTTTGACTAAGTATATGCAAAAGGATGCATCTACACATACCTAGCCAAAGGTGTTTTTGCTAATGTTTTCAAGGATTTTGTCTCAATGATATTGATGATTTTGATTTTGCCATAAAGCCTAGTATCAAGGATGATTTCAAGATTTTCCAAAAGGTGATGATGAGATGGAATTTGTTTTGATGTTTTTGGAGGGTGGATGAAAAATATTTTGATGTGTTTTGATCCTCAGATGAACCTAAAAAGGTACACTTTGTTTGCTTAGACCTAGGTATTGAAGAGCATGCAAATGCTTCCTAATGACCTTTGTAACTAAGAAATGATTTCATTTGAACATTCATTTTCAGATTTCCAATCAATGACTTTTTGCTTTGAGGATTTGGAGTCTTCAACACATATGAAAGTTCATTTTGCTTAGCTTTGCTTAATGTCTTTATTTTACCAAAAATACTTTCTTCAATTAGGTTTTCAAACTAAGATGTCCAATGTTTGAATTTCTTCGAACCCCACAAGATATGTTATGTGGAAATTCAATGAACTGAAGGCAAGGGTTTCCTATTGTTTACTTAAGAAGACAAATTGAGATATAATCCAGTGTTTAAAAAGCTCTAAGGACGTGAATCCCAAGGGCAAGCAATAACATATGGATTGGGTCCATTGTATTTGTCCTCAAAAGGGTTCAAAATTTGGATGATGTTAAGTGTTTGTTTTTGAGATGTTTTCGATCAAGCAATGCATTTTGTAACCCAAGAATAAGTACAATCCTATGGATGTGTAAGACAATATTTGTTGGATTCCCACTTGGACAAGTTCAGCTACGCTTATCTCTAGTGGATGGTTAGATGCTTGACCCCACTGGCTCCCCTCCATGACACTCACTTATATGGGGCAGCCAAGCATCAACACCCATGAAACTCCCATGGCATGTTTTCCATTTCTACTAGAAGACAGTAAAAGTGTGGGGTGGCTTGAGAACGACCGTTCTTGCACCAACAAATAGATAAAAGGATTTTGGAAAATTCTAGCACAAGGGTTTTAGTAAGGACTTTCTATTCGTAGGAGTTGACCCAATGTGGCAAGAGTCCCCTTTTAGATCCATCTTGTTAGAGTCAACCGCGTGATATTGGAGTTTCTTCCAATATCCACATTTATATCCCAGCTGAAAATACTCTTGGCTTTAGAGTGTTACTAGTTGAGTCGTTCCCTTGGGTGAGTACTTTTTCCCCAAGGCAAGCCCTCTAGGATAAACAAAAGTGAATAAAGAACAATATTCGTAACTCGATCAATCCTTGTTGGCAACAAGGAGAGAGAATATACGCAACAAAGCCCCCACTCACACTCGCACAATATGTTTTTCAATTTTAAGCCCAAATCGAAGTGTGGAGGTGATTGCTTTGTCTTAACCCAAAGTCATGAAAAAGGCCTTTTGATTCTCAAGATCACTATAAAGTGCGAGAGAAGCGCATACGTCCTTTTTCAATGGCTTTAGTCTAAGTAAGCCCTCACAAAAATAAAGCTATACTTGTTCTTTTTAAATCCTCAGAGCAATTTGTGAGTTCATTTTAGAACACCAAATCACAAGTGAAAGACATTTGTTCAATTTGTTAATCCCATAAACAAAATCTAGTAATTTGTTGATCCTATTTGTTCATTTTAACCTTTGCAAGAAGAAATTGAATTTTTTTATTTTTTTTTAAAGCCCAAACGAAAACTAGTGTTCTAAGAATGAAAGAGGATGAAAAATTCTTAAGGAAGTGTTAAACAAACACTTGAGTGTTTAAAAACACTTTGATTGGACAAAATATCATCACCATACTCCTCCTTCCTTTGTTTTCAATTTCCAACTAAAAAATTAAATTCTCCCTTTTACTGTCTCCCAACGTCGCAACTTGTGAAGGCGTCAATGTTTGTTCTCCCAGCGTCGCTCTCACAGCGCCACTTACCAGTCAGCGGCACTCTATGTCAGGAAAGAGAGCTCGATTGCATCGCAATTTCACCCAGTGTCGCAGTTTATATTAGCGTCGGAGTTTAAGATTTTTTTTGAAAACTTCTACAGATCGGCGAGTCCAGTGGCGGAGTTTAAAATTCATTTTTTTTTTGGCAGGATGAGTCTAGCGACGCAGTTTATGTTTCACGCGGTGCCATATAGCGACACTGACGAGCCCGCGGTGCTAAAACAACAACGCTAACAAGCCTGCAGTGCCAAAATAGTGACGCTGACAAGCCGCGTTGGAATTTCCTGTGTGTGAAGAAAAATGCAGAAATTTCAAGAAAAAGTTAGAATTAATGAGTTGCTGCCCTCCTTCTAGCACCAAATGTGCAAACCATTTTCCTAGTACCTGCAAAGCAACATGAGTAAGTGAGTTAAACAAGGATTTGCAAGCTAAAAAAAGGATTCCCCATGAAATCCATTTACAAATTCAAATTAGGAAGAAAATATTGAACACAATGCAAATGACAAAAACAAGATAAAATCCTAATTAGATATGCAAACTCTTGATCCCATGGGAGAATTGGTGCCAATTTGATGTGAAAATTGGCCCTTTCCCAATTCCTATGATGTAAGCTTCGAATGTTGAAGAGATTGATCCACTTTTTTGTTGAAGAATGAAGATTCCAAGCCAAAAATCTGCAAAACCTAGTTGTGACTCAATGATGATGGATGGAATTCAAGAAATATTTGAGCATGGTAACTTTGCTTGGATTGTGGATGATGAAATGAGGAGAGGAGCTCTTCATTTATAGGATTTCAAGATAGATGAATGTCCAAATTTGAGCAATGTGGGACTAACATTCATCCAATGAAATGATGCCACTTGTCAAACTATGAATGGATGATGGATGTGCAAGATTTGGGGTTTATGCCAATAAATGCCAATATTTGAAATTCAAATTTGTTGAAATGACATGCAAGAGGGAAGGGAAAATGCAATAAATGCCACTTGGCTCAAGGCACATGACATGTAAGATGAATTTATTGCCTTGCTGGATGTACATGTTGACTTGGAATTTTTGAATTCAAATTGAGAGAATATTCCAAAAGATGCCTTGTGAGGAAAATAGAGATTTAATAAATGAATTAAATCTATTTTCATGTGCAACTTGCATTATCTAGAGGATGTGACATGAGATGAGATTAAATTAATCAAGAGTTAATTAATTTAATGAGAGAGGTTAGATGATGTGACCTATTTGACTCAAATTTATGGATTTATTTAAATCAAATAAAAGAGGAATATGATAAGAGGCTAATTAAATAAGGATTTTGATTTATTTAATTAATAGGGATGGTGTTAGATTAAATCAAATAAGGTTTTAATTTATTTAATTTAATGGAAAGAGTTTAAAGATTTAATCAAATAAATTGATTATTTAATTAAATAGGGATAATTAGATCAGATGGAATGATTTAATTAACAAGAGAAAGTGACTTAATTAGACAAAATGATTTATTTAATTAAGAGACAAATATTGATGAATTTAATCAGATAGGGGGATTTGATTAAATGGTTAGACCGAGGGATGATTCAGGGAGAAATGATGTTAGTAAGTCAGGATCGAATGCACGATGTTAATCAGTATATTTTACGTGTCTACAATTATAATAAGTAATTAATGAAATGTTGATTCATTCTTATATTTGAATTTAGCCAAAAGGTAAGTTGAAAGTTGTATAAATCGTAAGAAATTTGGTTTAAATTTAATCCTAACTCACACACAAGATACATATTTTAAAATGCAAAGCACACCAACGAAAAATGAGTAATTCTGATGCAAGGGCAAAAGATGAATTTAAATAATGAAATTTGTAAGCCATACCAATCAATGTGGTAGTTACAGACACTCATATGGGATGGAATTATGATGTCAAAATTCACGCTCAGGTACTAAAGGAAAATGCTTCTCAATGTACTAGAAATGTTATAGCAAATGGATTATTTTCAGCAGGAGGGTTTCCACCAGCAATGGAGGCCCCTGAATTAGTTATGCAATGCATGAATTATTATAACCTAGATAAAAGAGTTGTTGAACAAGACGGGAGAGTCTATGTAGAATTTTCATAGAAGGGAATTACATACACATTTGGGCTTTCCTGCTTCACCCAGATGTATAATGTTGACATGAAGGCAAAGGCCAAAACATATCAGAGTGTTGAATCTCATAATAGAGAAATTATGAGTACCCAATGTTGCCAAGAGCCAATTACACCACAGACCAAAGTAATTCAAAGGTCTATGTTCAACCAAGAGATTCAAGATATTATAACTCTGTTGAGTAGGACGACTGGTTTACGAGATGCTAGTAAATTCAAACCCTGGATGTTTGTAATAATATCCACAATGATGGAAAATCTCATACAAATTCATTGGGGAAAGTTTATTAGTGATAGATTAAACATGAATAGATAATGGAATTTCCCAAGGCTAGATGTTTCTATATGTCTTCATATGTGATTTTCTCTTGCACCATGAGAGAAAGCAAACAAGGGTTAAAAAAGATTGGTACTCTGGGTAGGGAAGTTGGAAATAGTTTGATATATGCTCATTTACCCCAGATCACTATCCACGGCTACAAAGAGAGTTACAGGAGAGTTAATGATTTGTTCTTTATTAAGTTGGTCAGAATGATGGAAGGTGATAAAACCAAAAGATTTTCCTTGTAGGCACAAAGTGTTATCAAACCAATGGGAGGCTGGTATATTTAGTTCCCCACTTACTCGTACATTAGGATGGAAGGGTTTATGGACATCCTTTCATGTTTCAAAGGTATCAAACAAACAAAATTATTTTATTAGAATTGGTGAAACAGTTGAAACTATCTTAGGCTCTTTATAGTCATGCTCATAAGAAGGCCTCTTTCAAATTCCCTATTGTGATAAGTAATTATAAGTGAAATGCAATCAAAGTGTCTGACTTGTGTGAAAAGGAATTGAGAACATATAATTTTAAGAATTTTCCACTTCAAAGAATATATTGTGACCCTGAGAGGAATATTTTCAAGAATGTAGTTGGTTACCATTCTCATGTCATCACCTAGAAGATTATTGGCTTAATTGTGAAGATGAGAACAAAGTAAGAATAAGAAAGTATCAAAGACTGTCTTTAAAATCTACTTGGATTCTCTTGCTCCATGATATCTTAGATCAATTGGAAGAGGATGATGGAAAAAGTTTTGAACAAAGCCTATAACAAAGATAGAGTGTATGATGAACCCATCCCAAACCCAGATTATGAAGGTGAAGAAATGAGGTCAATTGATGAGTTCTCTAGACCTATTCTGTTATACACTCAACACTGGATAAATGATTTTTGTAAAGATTTAAGAGAAAGAGGAATTGAACCCATATTCTTAGAGGATAAAAGAAAAAAACAAAGAGATGAAACTACATTTGCGATTGGAGAGAATACTAAGAAGAGAAAAAAAACTAGTAAGGCAACTCCTAGTATAAGGATTGAAGAAAGAAGAACTAAAGATTCAAAAAAGAAGCTCCAATAAAGCCATCTGATAAGAAAAAAGATGCAGAATCAAGCAAAGATAAGTCAAAAGTAAGACCCAAAGGTGCATCTTCCTCTTCAGCAAAACCAAAATTTAAACTGGTTATCAAAGAAGAAGCATGAGTAACATAAAATATTGGCACCTAGACCAATTTTGCATCTCAAAGGGCTACAAAACCATTTAATTCTCCTCCTGTTAACATGGCTAGTATGAAACAAGCATTGGGAGGAACTCTTGTGGTTTTGGAGGAGATTTCTAAGGCAGATGAAGCCAAAATTAAAGAACAAATGGATAAATGGGGTGCCATGTGGGAGAAAGTAAAAGAAAAGAAATGTAAACATAAACCCACCATACAACTAGTGATAGAAGAGATTCTAGATATACGGTCTACTCCTATAAATGTTGAAGAAGAATAATTTATACGAGGAACATGTGCTTTAGAAGCGGGGAATCCTGATATCCTTGAGATGGAAATAGGGGAGACTGCATAGTAGGATCCTATTGATGAAATGATTATTGAAGAAACTTTTGATTCCTAACCTTCACTTGAGAATGATGAACAATCACAGGTCTTTATAGAAACAGAAAAGGACCATGTTGAAGTTGAAATTGAGAAAGGTGAAGCTACACAGATTTTAGGTGATGAAGTTAGAAATGAAGAAAACCCTGGTGTAGTAGAGAATGAAGAAAGTAATGTCCAAGAAATTGAAGTTAAACATCTGGATAGATAGGAAAATGTAAGTCTTCAAATAGTGGAGATAGTGCCAAATCTTGGTAATCCTGAATCTATGCTAAAAATTGTTGAGGAAATTCGTATTTTAGAGGACGTGATAGATACAATTGAAGAAGTAAGATAGGATGCTCTTGAATTAAGTGGAAATGAGGAACAAAGTAATGTTGCAGAGTTAGAGCATGATGAAGATGCACCTATCTGATAAGGGAATTAGCTTTCCCAATGGAAGTAGAAGTATTACCTATGGATCTAATAGTTTCATACAAGAAGTAGATACTCCTAAACCTGGGCATAGAGCTAAAGCAAAACATGTCATAAAGAGAAATGCAGATGGTGGAAGAACCATCCATATAGCTACTCCCAATTGACTAACAAAAAAAGACATGAAATAATGCCTAAGGAGTATAAGATAACAAGTATTAATATTAGACACTCACCTTGGAGACAAGAGTTGGAGGAGATAAAGGTGAACTTGGATTCCACTATTGTTAGATTATAGAAGTATAAAAAGAAGTAAAGAGAATTGAAAGAATAGGTTGCTACCTTAAGAACATTTTATAAAATCCCTAACCCTATCTAGTCAAGCATAGGATGAGTTGCCCCAAAATCTAGTACTAATGTCACAAGAACGGATGGATGCAATTGCAATAGTTCACCAAAAAATAAATATGTTTGACGAATGGGTCAAGCATTGGGTGAGACAGGGAGACAAATCTATTTTAGATGCAATAGGGAAGTATAAGGAAGCATCCAATAGGTAAAAAAATTCCAAAAGATTTGAAAATGAATGCAGACTTCGCCAGGAACAAGTTAATGATGAAAGGTGAAATATTGAAATTTTCATGCAAATGGATGTTCACGAATTAATACAAGGAAATATAATTCCAGAGCATGAAATCTAATTTCTTGAAAAGTGGAAAAAATAGTTGAAATGAGAAGGTGACATGCTAATGCAATGCATTGAAGGATTTGAAAAAGTCATCGTGGAATGTAGAAAAGTTCTTGATAAAGATCAAGACTTTATTGAAATGTTAGCATGTCAAGGCTATGATCCCCAAACACTAGGACATGATGGTAAAGAAGCTAGATCCTTCAAAGAATGGATTGAGGGAATAAACAAAGACCCTATTTAACTGCTCACTCGGGAGGTCATTGACGAGATTATATAGTGCAGGAACACTATAGCTAGATATTAGATAGACAACATGTAGAGGAATAATATTGTACTCCAGATATCTGAAAAATACACTAGACTCAAGCTCATGTGGAAGGTGGTGCAGGGGATTTTGAAAGGACATATGCATCAAGCGTTAAATACTTTCTAAGAATGTTAGTGAAAGAAAGGTGAAGAAAAGATCTCGAAGCCCGAGTCTTGAATGATGAAAGAAAGAAATAGATACGAGAGAAGTCATAAACATATTTGTTCAAGTTATGAGTTTTGTAGGTTGTTCTTGGTCCCCATAGATGTTCCTTGTCTGGTATTTTGAAGATTGTTGATAACTTTCATTTATGTGAAGTCTAGCGAGCTGGAGTATGAAGTGAAAAGTGTTGATGCTAACAAAGTCAAAGCTTTGACTTCATCTGGAATATTTTGATGACAATTAGCATGTGCCACATGCTACATTTTAATATGCTATTTTTGATTCTCTAGATGGACTTTAAGTTTGAACTCTTCAATCCTTGTTCCTATAGAAGGTCATTTACTACTTTATTTTCATTTTAAGTTTAGAATTTGGGGATGTCGGAAGAGCTAAAACTTCTTTGAGTTTTGTTCCTTTTTCCTATTTTATGAATCATTCTAGCATAAAGCTTTGTATGCACGTAGACATTGATTAATATCAAAGCCAATTGGATAGCTACCTATCTCATGAATCTTTTGTATTTTGTTTTGTTAGTTCAACTGAACATGACTGTATGTGGTGTCGTTTAAGGGTGCATACAGAAGCTACTCGATGTCCAAACTAAAACCCTTCTCTTTAAAAGCTTGCACTGTTTTATATGTTGTTGTGAAGCAATCTAGTGAAGTATAAATCAGTTTGATTTGTTTTAGGTAATTCTTTGGGGCATGCATGGAGAATAACCAAGAGAAAATTTTAAATTTATGTATTTTTCATGTTTTATTTTAGAATGGATGTTTAAATTATGTGAAAATGTCCTAAAAAAATAAGTGAATGAATGGAAATTTGTTGAAAATATTTCATTTCTTATGGAATTATTGAATGCTTAATGTTAAATCTACTTAAGTGATAGAAAATAAATTGTTGATGTTCATGAAATATTATATCAAATATTTCAATTTCATGATATTTGTTCTGAAGTTCCAATTGAAAACTCAATATTTGATATATATGATTATTAACGAAACCGAAGTTAACTGTATTCCCTTTGAGATTAACAAAAAGATCACATTATACCTGAGAGTGAACCTAGTGCAATCGAGACCTGATTACCGGAGACTTGGGATTGAAATGAAGCTAATATTTTTTCCTCTTAAAGCATAACCTCCTTTTAGATTGTCTTTGTTCAATATCTTTCAAGAAGGATAGGCTCTTTGTGATTCATCTGTGAAGAATTTATTCGCCTTGTTGCTACAAGTAAAATCATCGTCAACAGGAACTGGTGCTAGGAGGGCCTATTGTTGTCTTTTTGCTTTGTTAAGTTTTAAAATGGATTTTCATAGAGTTACTACATCTTGATCTAGTGATCCTTGTGTGAATTTAGTTGATCTTAGTGGTTGAACGTCATCCAGGCCTCAAAATTCTAGAAGTGTGAGTGCGAGTCTACAAAATCTGACTGTTGTTGTACCACCACCCTCCATAGGGATGAAATTCTTTAACATAGAGTCACCAATTCAATTTTTTGTGTATAATGATTTACCAAAAAATGTTGATAAGTTGTGCCCTAAATATTATCGTCATAAATATGTGGAAGAACATATTAGTATCTTTAAGGATACATGCTTTAGAGATAGGATTCAACATGAAGATGTCGTATGTAGGTTGTTCCCATACACCTTAAGTGATGAATTTTACTAGTGGCATATCAACTTACCTCACAATTCTATTAGATCGTGGCAAGACATGGAAAATCAATTCTTAGCCAAATTTAGAACACCTATTGACCCTACCTTGTTGTATCATCAATTTTCTCAAATTAAAAGATTAGAAGGAGAACCTATAACTATTTTTAATGAAAGGTTTCAAAAGGATTATTCTAGGTTGCATGCACCTTACGTAGTAGATAGTTTGTCCACTATCACCATTTAGTATACAACAGTAGATCCTTTAACTGCTATGTTTGTGAAGCAAAGCGAAAATACTCCTGCTACTTTACCCAAAGCCTATGCTGAAGTCGTGAGTTTGAATTTGGAAATGAAAAATCTCATAAATGGATTGAATAATTACCCTACCCTGAACGTAAATGGAGTCCCTCTAAGTCATCTTATAACTCTTAATGTTTCTTCTTCAGTGGTCCAGAATGGGACATTTCCTCATAATACTTTCTTTCAACTAGGAAATAGTCAAGCTTTAGTCCCTCACCCTGGTCCAACTATCACAAAGTTGTGTCCTAGCAAAAAAAAAAATTCTCGCAAACTCAAGAAAATCAAAATATCAAGATTTTAGAGGAAAATGAAGGCATGAAATAAACTATAGCTCAACTCAAAAGACTAACCACAAAGGTTACACAATTAAGAAATCAAAGCTTTTATGCTCAAATTTGTTGGCACTCTCAAATTTTGCAAATTTGAGATGCCTATCTCAAGATTTTGCCTCTGCACTCTCAGAAGTGCACTTGAAGGATTTGCCTAAATGACCTACTTTGGAGGGTCATATTTTGGAGCCCGTTGATTTCCAAGCAAAGTCCCTTTGCAGACACACTCATGTGTCGTATGTTAATGTGCATGTAAATTTTCAGCTTCCCACGATGAGTTTTATAATGGTTTTGAAAAGTGAAGCTGGAGGGTTTTGTCACTGTTCAGTGGTTTGTAAACGTCCAGTCTTACAAAGTTGCCTCCTGTTTGAGCCTGTATTTTGTAACCAGATGATCGTCATGCTAAAATGAATGTTATTCTACATTCTCCATGCTCAAATGAGCTCGCATGTCAGTTTTTAGAGCCTCACAAGTTGATTTCCTATTTTTAGCAGATCAAAACCAAACGGAATTTCTTCAGTTTTGCACTTAAACCTTTCTAAGAGGTCAACTCTGACTGTCAATATCTTTTGATGGGTGATGATTCAAACTAATCCCTTTTGTACATGTATTCTCTATACCAAAGTGATCTACTATGTCCGATGGCAGCTCTCTAGGAGCTGATTTGATATTTTTGCAACAAGGTAATCTCTTCAGTTTCAATTGGTTCAGAACAGTTGATTGTTGCAGAATGTTCAACCAAGCAACTTTGGGGTTGAATAACTTTTTTCTCGTGATTGATTTCTCTGATCTTCCTTTTGCATTGTATTCTTTGAACCAATGACTACAAGCTTGCAAGTTTTTATAGCTTTACAAGATCGTTTGACCAGTTTCCCAGATTGATTCTAGGGCCAACTTGGCCAGTTTTCACCATTTTTCAAATATGCCTGAAAGTGAGTTTTAATGAAAACCCATTTCGTGTTTTCACTTCTCAAGCATTCAAAAGGCTGTGACAGATTAATTTAAGCATGATAAGTACTTTAAAAATGATTTTTTTTTAGCTAGGCCCTCGTGAGGACCCGACATGCCTTGCACAATTATCACAATAGTGGAGTTGCAAACACCTAGCTTTCTTCATTTGAATTCAGATTATGGAATGATTACCAGGGTTGGTGTTTTGTAGCAATTCAATGAAGATTATATCCAAATAAGAAATTATCAGAAGGCAAGATATATATGGATGAGAAGCATTCTTTTGCAAGATTGAATTAGATTATTTACCCCCATGCACAAAATTGGTTTTAGTGATAGGGAATAAAGTCACAATTTTCCTAATGTTGCTCTGTTCTTATTACAAAACATTCAAAAGGCATAGTCACTCTATAGGCCAATCTTGTTGTTTTATGAAAAGGAGGAATATTAGTTACAATGTGTAGTGGGCCTCAGTATTAAGCCCTTAAATCCACGCTGAAATTGATATTTGGAACCTCTGAAATGTTGGATACAACCACTACAAAACCATGTGACACTTATATTAAAAAAGGGTGGCAATGTAAGATTTATGAAGAAAAGTGAAATTGAGGGGAGAAATCCAAAGCATCTGGTCATGTGCCATGAGGAAGCATAGTACATCAAAATGGTGGGAAACTTCGTATGTTGGTTAAAGAGAAAAAATCGGGGCTATGGAGCCAGACTTAGGGAAAGGATCAAGATTTTAATGCTAGTAGTGTGTACTTCGCAAGACGAATCTATTTAAAGAGATTTAAGAGCTCTCAAGTGAATGCTAGAAGATAGATTGTCCCTCTGCTAAATTGCTCTCCTCACTGAATGAGCTCGATCTGATATTTTATAGGGACTTCTGTAGAGATGCAAAACTCCAGCAACATGAAAAAAGCCAGAAAGGAAAATAAGGATATGATCAATGGATCCCAGCACTGGCGGTAGAGAAGAAACCAGTGAATTGCATGTTCTATTAAAGGAATTCCTTTTTCAAATATGGTCTCATAGGATAGCCATATGTTGTAGCATACGTGCAAACAGTTTTGTGAAATGCCTTACTAACTTTCAAGCAAGTGCTAAACAAAATGGAGAGATTAACTTGCAGCCAGCGCATAGACTTGTACATGGGACTGTACACAAAGAATGAGAAATGGGATGCCATGACGACTGAATTACACATAAAGCTTATTCGTTAAGAAAGTTTATGAAAAATCCAAGTGAATGTATACACAAGATGAATTTGTTGACAAGGTAGGTGCCAGGCGTAGGTTTTGAAGAAGTGTTTTAAAGACAATAGAAGGCAATTTGGAGTGCGCACTCTTCAGAATGATTATGTTTAAAGAAAATTTTATACAAATGCTCAGGCTTTGAATCTATTGCAACAGGATACACATAATGATCAGTTGAAAAGGCATGAGAAGCTTTCAAGCATATGCATTTGATTCAAACGCAAGAAATGGTGGAGCAGCCAACGCATTGTTTGTAGAGGAAATTTTACATTGCAAATGGAACGCCATCAAGATGACTATTGGAGGTGCCTCAAAAAATTTCAAAGCAAATATAAAGCCGATTCAAATAAGTATAAAGTGAATCAACAAAAAAAAGAATAAGGGGTGTAACACATAACAAGATATGAACATCCATGAAAACGTCATGGAGCAGGGATGCACAAAACAAATTTCTGAAGAGCTTTAGAAGCAGAAAACAAATGCTTCATAGAGAAAGCATGCAGCCATCATTCAGGCACGAGGACACCACATGCCAGAGGAGAATGAAGTGTTATTATGATGCAGAATACGCACCCAATGGGTGGTCAAGGCTATAATAACTTTCAAGAAAATGTCTATTTCCAGAAGTAAGGAGTGGCTTGATAAAGAACACTACACCATCACAAAGACAATGTGTGTGGCCTGAGAAGGGTATGGATCACCATTCAAGGCAAATGAATTGGCAGGAATGTTGAAGGGAGTTTTATGCAATGAATAAAGGAGGCCACACCATGGTGACTGCAGCCTGCACATAGAGGGCACCGATCAGGATACCACCAATAGATGCATTGAAAAGGCAGAAAAACTTCAAAGCAAATAAAGAGAGGCTTAAACACCAGGGTATGCATGCACTGCCAATAAGTATTTCAAATCTTATAAACCTTCAAGTATAAACAAAGTAGAATCCCCGTGCGCCATTGTAAATGTAAGATATATACAAAATGGATTTGTTGACCAGGCTTTAGTAGCTTCCCAAGAAATGTAACTTGAAGTAAAGAGAATAACCCATGCGAAATGGAGGAGGCTCGAGCTGTTTTAAAAGAAACAAAGTTCCATTCTATAAATTGAAGAAGACGCCAATCAAGGCACGAGAATCCATCAAAGACTCCAGGGTACGCACTTGGAGGAGCGACCAGCGTAGCAGGAGGAAGGAATGAAATGGAGGCTCCATAGGAATAAATGTAAAGCAAATGTGGAGAGTAGCGCACCAGTCAGGGGAAGCCTCCAGATCAAAAGTAGATTTTCCACGCATAAGGGCAAGACAAATGGACAAAGATATTCAAAATGAAGGACAACAAATGAAGGCCTTCGAAACTTTAGAGCTAATGCCACTGGCTGGTAGGATGCAATGCCAACATTGAAGGGAAATCAAAGGATTTGAACCAAATGCATTTAACAAATGGAATGCATAACAAGCTAATAGATTGCCTGGCCGCCATGACTCTCAAGAAGTTGCAGAGCAGAGGATGAAACAAAGGAGATTAGGGAACACAAGATGCAAAAAAAAGATCTACGGTGGAAAATAAAGATCAATATCCAGCTAAATCTCCACCACTACCCACCATCGCGTGATCCTAAAATGAAGGTTCTTTAGCATCCGCGAAAACACAGGCTTCTGACACATAGTAGCATGGGCCCAAGTGAATTCTTCAATGCACGGGATGAAATATTAAAAGGATTGCATTTGTTTTTAAATGTTAGAACGAAGCCCGATGAAAATAAAAGAAGAACATTTAAAATTAAATATTGTTGGGTGATTAAATTGAAGAGTAAGTGTGATGGGCCCAATGGATTTTGAATGCATGGGTATGTTTAATAAGCTCGAAGGGTAAACATTGTAAAAGATTTAATTTCTTTTAAATGGCAAAACGTTTGAAAATTAAATGGTCTGATAGTATTTATTTAAAATGAATTTCATTTTAAATGAATATTTTTGTGCATGGATATAGTGGAGTAAGCATAAAAGGGGGATGGGTAAAATGTTTTACCCAATGCAAATCTGATTGGTTTCTATTATTGGAGGACCAAACATTTTAGGTGCAGAACAAAAAGGGGGCTACATGAATAAATTACTGCAGTGCAATATTTAAATGGCTTTATTTTAAAGCCAAGTATTTCACATTTGAGCTGAAGGTGAAACTAGTGGAATAAGATAAAATAGTGCATGTGGGAATATGCAAGAAAAAGTGAATTTAATATTCACTTTGGGGCCAAATATTATTTGTTGGGAGATAAATGTGAGTAGGAATATTAAAGTTATGAGACTTTAATATATAAAAATGAAAGTATAATGTGCAGCTACAACTGAAGAAAAGAGCAAAAAATATGAAATTTACATGGGAGCAAAAGTTGAAGTATTTTCCAGCTGTAGGTAAAATTGAGAATTCCATCACATGGGCATTTTTTCTATTGAAGAGAAACTAACAACAAGGGAAAATGAAGAGTCAAATTTTGTTATAGAGAGATGAGAGAGGATTTGAGCAGCTTGTTGATTGACGATGGATTGAGTTTCCGGTTGCCATCTATGGATCAAATTGATCTTAGGGCTTTTTCTATTTCTCTTTTATTCTTTTCTTCTCTCATTGTAAGACAAGAGGTTGGGATTCCAATTTCTAAAAGCTCTATAAGTTAGGCAGAAGCTCTGGGTAGAACTGTATAGCTGGAAGAAATATAATTGAGTCATTAAACTTGAAAGTGTCTATTATAAATTGTGCTCTCATGTTTGTATTTAGCTGATAATTGTCTCCATTTTTTAGATGTATTACTCTTTTTGATTCAATAATAAGATTATTCGGGTCTTTTCATGCACATTTGCTACATTAGAGTGATATATGTTGTTGCCTTCTATTCTGAGAATACTGTAATTTCTTTAATGAAGCACAAGGTGCATTTATTATTTCCTTTTGTTCATAGGATAGTGTAATTGCTTCAACATATGTGACAGGAATACTATGTTTCAAGTGGATTTATAAGAAGAGTTATCAGATAAAGCTTCAGTGATCTAGTTGTCATAATGTGATAACATTTGTAAGGATCTTCATAACATTTTCAACACTGTAGGATGAATGCTGGTTATATGACTCCATAGCCCATTTTCTGGCACTAGTCAAGTATTATGCTTCTGTTATTTTCAGCTGGGTCCCCAATCTTCAAAATTTAAAATCATTTTAAATCCCTGTGTTATAATGTTGTGGTTATCTCATGCTCCAAGTAGTTGATATTACTGATGAAAAGCCAATTCAATTTAGTATTATCCTATTATGTTGAGCTATTAAATGAGATTATTTGTTGAGCAATATTCTGTTATGTATGTGTTTCAATTTGTTGATATTGCTAAAGGGATCACCCTCCCGGGTCTTGCAGAGCCCGAAGTGTAGGAGGTTATTTTAAAGTCCTCATCAGTTGGTCTAGGTCCTTTGAGCTGCCCTTGATTTGAAATGGAAATTCCATAGGTAGATTAGAAGACCAACCTGGTTAACAACATAAAAAATAACCAACAAAATGGGGACTCTACTGGGTAAAATTTGAGAAAATTCTCACTGAAGAATCCAGAAATAGAGTAATATCATTTGCATAGAGTCATATTATCGTTTGCCATTTTGAATTTAGTTGAAATATTGAAGAATTTCAAGCTTGGAGAAGGATTTCTTGCAGTGAAGCTAATTAATTTCAAAGATATGTGGTGCTCTGGTGGTGGAAGGAACTCAGAAAGAAATTTACATGTGAAAGAACTTCCTGCTGTTTGAAGTTCAGTCCTCTAAAAAAAGAGGTGGCAACTCTGTCAAGAAGAACCTGATGAAGAGGTGATTATCATTTCAGATCTACAATATTTCCAAAATATTTGCAGTAGTGGCAATGTTTCCAGGTATTCTTCATGTATTTGAACTTCTTAGAAAGAAATTTTGGTTCCCTATTTAGTGATTTAGCACTACCAGAGGGAAAGAACAATGAATTTAAGTTTGCACGCTTCCATTTGTTGGATTTGTTGAATGTAATTGTAGTTCCATTGAAAGGTTTTGTCTAGTACTCAAATATTTCATAATTTGGATGGTTAGAATGCATTTATGTATCTTAGAGATTACCATTCATTTGCATTGTCAACAATTGTCATTGTAATCCTTCATATGGTCATGATTGTAATTATGCATAATTAGAGAGCCTTGAATTGTAATACCCATGGATCATCAAGGTAAAGTAGCCATACCTATAAAGACCTTGGTTTAGCTTGTTAAGAAATGTCAAAAATATGATGATCTTCAAGCATCTAATACCCAAAAGTGTAAGAACCCAACAGTTAATAAGCCTAGGTTCAGTATTGAAAGAAGGCCTAAAGAGATGGATGAAAGACACAAGATGTTATCACAAGCCCAGTTAAGAGACCATCAAACTGTCTCTACTTGTCAAGTTGTTGCACCTTATGTCAATTCCTTTGATCCATTGTATGCTCAGTTAGATTTGTCATGGGTTGATTACAAAGTTCAAAGTATGCCAACTCAAGTCTACAAGAAGATGCCTAGATTTGATGGATATAATGTTTGTGAAGGAAATGCACATGTCAAAAGTTTTTCCAGCTTCATGGAGAAACATTCTTTTGAATATCAGGATATGTGGATGAGATTCTTTGTTAGATCCCTTGAAGCAAGAGCTCGAGATTGGTATTTGAGTTTTCCTGAGAAGTCATTTCCTTACTGGGGTGAATTAGTGAATGCTTATAGAAAAGAGTTTGCAAGAGATCCCTATGACCTTCTCAGAAGGTTAAAGCAGATCAAGAAACAAGATGAAGAGTCAAGTGTTGATTTCAGTAATAGATTTGATGCTACCTTGTCACTAATCCCAGACAATTTCAGACCTAGCACTTCATATTGTATTCATATGTATTTTGAAGCTTACGAAAAAGGATCTACTACATTGTTAAAATAGTTTAAAATATTGAGTATGCAGATGGCTTACACAGTCCTGGATAGTATGGAGAAGCAGAGGAATGACTATATACAAAGCTTGTTGTCTTCAATTGTCAGTAAATATGCTGATGAAATCAGCAACTATGTGAATGTGAACGATTAGAGATCTTCAAACAAGTGCATAGTTGAGAAGGTAGAAGATGAAACAAATTCATCATCAGATGATGAGAAAGTTGTTAATGAACAACTTATAGAAGAAGTATACCAAACTGAGAATCATCAGCTAAATCTTCTGAGTCAAGAACATGATGAAGGATATCAGTTGGACTTATTCTTTGAAGAAGAGAAGTGCAGTCAACAATGTTGTAATACAGTTGACCATGTCAATCTTACAGTGGATGAATGTAGCTTTGGTATAATCTCCATGATGAGACATTTGAATTTGCTGACTTAGGGAATTCTCTTGAGAACATCAGTCTACTAGCTGCAAGTGACAGAGTATGTGATCAATTTCAGTTTGAAAGATCAACTATGAGCAGTTGCAATGAGGAAACTATTGATAGTTTTCAGTTTGATAGAGAAGATGTTTATGTCTACCCTCAAGAGGATGAAAATGAAATTCAATGAGGACACCCAATCCAATGTTGAAATACAAAGAGATGTGGATTGTTGTTATGACAACCTAGTGATGAGTAAGGATGGACAAGTGGATGGTTTGTTCTCTATGACAGATTGTGACAATGTTCCTGACAATGTTGTTAACAATTCAATTTCCTATGATTAGGGAGACCCTGTTTATGATCAACCCATTGATGAATCTAATTCTCCTTCAAACTATGAACCAGCTGATCATGATGATGATAATGTGCATGAAGACAAGCAGTTATATGATTTCAATGATGCAATGTATGATGATTATGAAAGTAAGCATGTTGATGCAAACTCAGAGATATGTTTTGATCAGTTTGAAGCAGCAGATGACTATGAGGATTGTGCATCTAATGAGCCAAGTTTTGAAAAATTTGATGTAGATTTAAACAAGTCTTTGTTTGTTGACTTGAATGAGCCTAGCCATGATTTTTTTCATGTGGATGTAGAGGTTCATTTAGATGAGAAATCAGATTGTCTTTCTGAACCAGAATTGCTTGTTGAGCAAGCTTGTGATATTGAAAAGGTTGATACCTTATGTTCAGAAGATGACAATATGACAACAAATGATGATGAGTTAGAAATTTTTGATGACTCTCAATACCAGCATGATGAAGAGAAAGTACAAAGTGTGCTAATGCATGAGTGTATCTCTTTGAATACACTTGATGATAGTTTGCATGATGAGCCAGATCTTCTGGCAAGTTCTTGTGATAGTACAAATTTTGATGTGCAAACCAATTATCAAAATGAGCTTAATAGTACCAGCCATGTAGCAGATTGTGAGTGCTATTTTTGTCAACTGGAAGGAGTTTTCATAGAATGTGGCAATGTGCAAGATATCAAGGAATGTTGTTTTCAGCTTGAAAATAATTTGTATGATGAATTTGATAAGTTCTTGCCACATAATTATCAACATTTGGAAAGTATGTCTGACTTTCAAATGCACAGTGACTATGAACATGTTGATGATGTCATGTATGATGGCCTATTAGGAGGTACCAACATGTTAAATTAGGCAAATGGTTGTGATCAGACTATGCTTTCATATGGTCTTGATCCCCATTTTCCCATGTTGCCACTTGATACAAAAGTAGAGAATGAAGAGAGTGGCAATGGTGAGACCTATTTGATGTGGTTGCCAACTAATGACAACATTAAACATGAAGCAAGTGTTTACTTGCACAAAGGTAGCCTAATCCCTATGTTTGCAAGGGTGCAGTCACATATGTTGTTATGGTTTGACAAATGCAAGCACGAATTGAGGGAGATCAACTCTTTTTGCAGAATTGTGTTTGATAGAGGTAAATGTTGACTCTTCTTTTTATTTGGTGGCCTAGGGTCACCAGATGAAGTTGAAAAATTAGTTGAATAAAGGAGCAGTTTGAGGACCACCTAATGACTCAGCTTTTGGTCTACTTCCCCAGAGATCTGGAATCTTGCTATGCCCACAGGGGGCATACATCCCCAGTGAGAGCCACTGTTGGCACTCTCAAATTTTGCAAATTTGAGATTCCTATCTCAAGATTTTTCCTCTGCACTCTCAAAAGTGCACTTGAAGGATTTGCCTAAATGACCTACTTTGGAGGGTCATATTTTGGAGCTCGTTGATTTCCAAGCAAAGTGCCTTTGTAGACACACTCATGTGTCGTATGTGAACGTGCATGTAAATTTTCAGCTTCCCACGATGAGTTTTATCAGGTTTTTGAAAAGTGAAGCTGGAGGGTTTTGTCACTGTTCAGTGGTTTGTAAACGTCCAGTCTTACAAAGTTGCCTCCTGTTTGAGCCTATATTTTGCAACCAGATGACCGCCATGCTAAAACGAATTTTATTCTACATTCTCCATGCTTAAATGAGCTCGCGTGTCAGTTTTCAAAGCCTCACGAGTTGATTTTCTATTTTTAGCAGATCGAAACCAAATGGAATTTCTTCTGTTTTGCACTTAAACCTTTCTGAGAGGTCAACTTTGATCGTCAATATCTTTTGATGGGTGATGATTCAAACTAATCCCTTTTGCACACATGTTCTCTATACCAAAGTGATCTACTATGTCCGATGGCAGCTATCCAGGAGTTGATTTGATATTTTTGCAACAAGGTAATCTCTTCAGTTTCAATTGGTTCAGAACAATTGATTGTTGTAGAATGTTCAACCGAGAAACTTTGGGGTTGAATAACTTTTTCCTCGTGATTGATTTTCCTAATCTATCCTTTGCATTGTATTCTTTGAACCAATGACTACAAGCCTGCAAGTTTTTATAGCTTCACGAGGTCATTTAACCAGTTTCCCAGATTGATTCCAAGGCCAACTTGGCTAGTTTTCACCATTTTTCAAATATGCCTGAAAGTGAGTTTTAATGAAAACCCATTTCGTGTTTTCACTTCTCAAGCATTCAAAAGGCTGTGACAGATCAATTTAAGCATGATAAGTTGTTTAAAAATGAAAAAAATTTAGCTAGGCCCTCGTGAGGACCCAACATGCCTTGAACAGTTATCACAATACTGGAGTTGCAAACACCTAGCTTTCTTCATTTGAATTCAGTTTATGGAATGATTACCAGAGTTGTTGTTTTGTAGCAATTCAGTGAACATTATATCCAAATAAGAAATTATCAGAAGGAAAGATATATATGGATGAAAAGCATTATTTTGCAAGATTGAATTAGAATATTTTCCCCCATGCAAAAATTAGTTTTAGTGATAGGGAATAAAGTCACAATTTTCCTAATGTTGCTCTCTTCTTATTACACAACATTCAAAAGGCATAGTCACTCTATAGGCCAATCTTGTTGTTTTCTGAAAAGGAGGAGTATTAGTTACAATGTGTAGTGGGCCTCAGTATTAAGCCCTTAAATCCACGCTGAAATTGATATTTGGAACCTTTGAAATGTTGGATACAACCACTACAAAACCATGTGACACTTATATTAAAAAAGGGTGGCAATGTAAGATTTATGAAGAAAAGTGAAATTGAGGGGAGAAATCCAAAGCATCTAGTCATGTGCCATGAGGAAGCATAGTACATCAAAATGCTGGGAAACTTTTTATGTTGGTTAAAGAGAAAAAATCGGTGTTGTGGAGCTAGACTTAGGGAAAGGATCAAAATTTTAATGCTAGTAGTGTGTACTTCGCAAGATGAATTTGTTTAAAGAGATTTAAGAGCTCTCAAGTGAATGCTAGAAGATAGATTGTCCCTCTGCTAAATTGCTCTCCTCACTGAATGAGCTCGATCTGATATTTTATAGGGACTTCTATAGAGATGTAAAACTCCAACAAAATGAAAAAAGCTAGAAAGGAAAATAAGGATATGATCAATGTATCCCAGCACTGTTGGTAGAGCAGAAACCAGTCAATGCCACGTACTATTGAAGGAATTCCTTTTTCAAATATGGTCTCATAGGATAGCCATATGTTGTAGCATACGTGCAAACAGTTTTGTGAAATGCCTTACTAACTTTCAAGCAAGTGCTAAACAGAATGGAGAGATTAACTTGCAGCTAGCACATAGACTTGTATATGGGACTGTACACAAAGAATGAGAAATGGGATGCCATGATGGCTGAATTACACATAAAGCTTATTCATTGAGAAAGTTTCTAAAAACTCCAAGTGAATACATACACAAGATGAATTTGTTGACAAGGTAGGTTCCAGGCGTAGGTTTTGAAGAAGTGTTTTAAAGACAATAAAAGGCAATTTGGAGTGTGCACTCTTTAGAATGATTATGTTTAAAGAAAATTTTATACAAATGCTCGAGCTTTGAATCTATAGCAGCATGATACACAAAATGATCAGTTGAAAAGGCATGAGAAGCTTTCAAGCATATGCATTTGATTCAAATGCAAGAAATGGTGGAGCAGCCAACACATTATTTGTAGAGGAAATTTGACATTGCAAATGGAATGCAATCAAGATGAATATTGGAGGCACCTCAAAAACTTTCAAAGAAAATATAAAGCTAATTCAAATAAGTATAAAGTGAATCAACACAAAAAAGAATAAGGGGCGTAACACAACAAGATATGAACATCCATCAAAACGTCATGGAGCAGGGATGCACAAAATAGATTTGTGAAGAGCTTTAGAAGCATAAAACAAATGCTTCACAGAGAAAGCACACAGCCATCATTCAGGCACGAGGACACCACACGCTAGAGGAGAATGAAGTGTTATTATGATGCATAATATGCACCCAATGGGTGGTCAAGGTTGTAATAACTTTCAAGAAGATGTCTATTTGCAGAAGTAAGGAGTGGCTTGATAAAGAACACTACGCCATCAGAAAGACAATGCGCGCGGCCTGAGAAGGGTATGGATCACCATTCAAGGCAAATGAAATTGGCAGGAATGTTGAAGGGAGTTTTATGCAGTGAATAAAGGAGGCCACACCATGGTGACTACAACCTACACATAGAGGGCACCGATTAGGATACCACCAATAGATGCATTGAAAAGGTGCAAAAACTTCAAAGCAAATAAAGAGAGGCTTAAACGCCATGGTATGCACACACTGCCAATAAGTATTTCAAATCTTATAAACCTTCAAGTATAAACAAAGTAGAATCCCCATGCGCCATTGTAAATGTAAGATATATACAAAATGGATTTGTTGACCAGGGTTTAGTAGCTTCCAAAAAAATGTAACTTGAAGTAAAGAGAATAACCCATGCGAAATGGAGGAGGCTCGAGCTGTTTTAAAAGAAACAAAGTGCCATTCTATAAATTGAAGAAGATGCCAATCAAGGCACGAGCATCCATCAAAGACTCCAGGTATGCACTTGGAGGAGAAAGCAGCGTAGCAGGAGCAAGGAATGAAATGGAGGCTCCATAGGAATAAATATAAAGCAAATGTGGAGAGTAGCGCACCAGTCAAGGGGAAGCCTCCAGATCAAAAGTAGATTTTCCATGCATAAGGGCAAGACAAATGGACAAAGATATTCAAAATGAAGGACAACAAATGAAGGCCTTTGAAACTCTAGAGCTAATGCCACTGGCTGGTAGGATGCAACGCCAACATTGAAGGGAAATCAAAGGATTTGAACCAAATGCATTTAACAAACATAATGCATAGCAAGTTGATAGATTGCCTAGCCGCCATGACTCTCGAAAAGTTGCAAAGCAGAGTATGAAACGAAGGAGATTAGGGCACACAAGATGTAGAAACAAGATCTACGGTGGAAAATAAAGATCAAGATCCAGCTAAATCTCCACCACTGCCCACCATCACGTGATCCTAAATTGAAGGTTCTTTAGCATCCGCGAAATCACGGGCTTCTGACACGTGGCAGCGTGGGCCCAGGTGAATTCTTCAAAGTACGGGATGAAATATTAAAAGGTTTCCATTTGTTTTTAAATGTTAGAAGGGAGCCCGATGAAAATAAATGGAGAACATTTAAAATTAAATATTGTTGGGTGATTAAATTGAAGAGTAAGTGTGATGGGCCCAATGGATTTTGAGTGCACAGGTATGTTTAATAAGCTCAAAGGGTAAACATTGTAAAAGATTTAATTTCTTTTAAATGGCAAAACGTTTGAAAATTAAATGGTCTGATAGTATTTATTTAAAATTACTTTCATTTTAAATGAATATCTTTGTGCATGGATATAGTGGAGTAAGCATAAAAGGGGGATGGGTAAAATGTTTTACCCAATGCAAATTTGATTGGTTTCTATTATTGGAGGACCAAACATTTTAGGTGCAGAACAGAAAGGGATCTATGTGAATAAATTACTGCAGTGCAATATTTAAATGGCTTTATTTTAAAGCCAAGTATTTCACATTTGAGCTGAAGGTGAAACTAGTGGAATAAGATAAAATAGTGCATGTGGGAATATGCAAGAAAAAGTGAATTTAATATTTACTTTGGGGCCAAATATTATTTGCTGGGAGATAAATGTGAGCAGGAATATTAAAGTTATGAGACTTTAATATATAAAAATGAAATTGTAATGTGTAGCTACAACTGAAGAAAAGAGCAAAAAATATGAAATTTACACAAGAGCAAAAGTTGAAGTATTTTCCAGCTGTAGGTAAAATTGAGAATTCCATCACGTGGGCATTTTTTCTGTTGAAGAGCAACTAACAACAAGGGAAAATGAGGAGTCAAATTCTATTACAGAGAGATGAGAGAGGTTTTGTGTATCTTGTTGATCGACGGTGGATTGAGTTTCTAGTTGCCATATATGGATCAAATTGATCTTAGGGCTTTTTTTGTTTCTCTTTTATTCTTTTCTTCTCTCATTCTAAGACAAGGGGCTGGGATTCCAATTCCTAAAATCTCTGCAAGTCAGGAAAAAGCTCTAGGTAGAACTGTATAACTGGGAGAAATATAATTGAGTCATTAAATCTGAAAGTGTCTGTTATAAATTGTGCTCTCATGTTTGTATTTAGCTGATAATTGTCTCCATTTCTGAGATGTATTACTCTTTTTGATTCAATAATAAGATTATTCAGTTCTTTTCATGCACATTTGCTACATTAGAGTGATATATGTTGTTGCCTTCTATTATAAGAATAATGTAATTGCTTTAATGAACCACAAGGTACATTTATTATTGCCTTTTGTTCATAGGATAGTGTAATTGCTTCAACATATGTGACAGGAATACTATGTTTCAAGTGGATTTATAAGAAGAGTTATCAGATAAAGGTTCAGTGATCTGGTTGCCATAATGTGATAACATTTGTAAGGATCTTCATAACATTTTCAACACTGTAGGATGAATGCTGGTTATATGAATCCATAGCCCATTTTCTGGCACTGGTCAAGTATTATACTTCTGTTATTTTTAGCTGGGTCCCCAATCTTCAAAATTTAAAATCATTTTAAATCCCTATGTTATAATGTTGTGGTTATCTCATGCACCAAGTAGTTGATATTACTGATGAAAAGCCAATTCTATTCAGTATTATCCTATTATGTTGAGCTATTAAATGAGATTATCTATTGAGCAATATTCTATTATGTATGTGTTTCAATTTGTTGATATTGCTAAAGGGATCACCCTTCCGGGTCTTGCAGAGCTTGAAGTGTAGGAGGTTATTTTAAAGTCCTCATCAGTTGGTCCAAGTCCTTCGAGCTTCCCTTGATTGGAAATGGAAATTCCATAGGTAGATTAGAAGACCAACCTAGTTAACAGCATAAAAAATAACCAACAAAAGTAACAACCAAAATTCACAAAATCAGATGTATAACACTCTTAGGCCACCTAGACCTTGAAATTTACATGACCTAATAATGGAGGAATGTGAACAACTTTAGATAACGCTGATCCTATTGATGAAAGATCCACATCAAAAGTGAATTTAGTTGATCTCGCTATGAATAATTGGTGTAGGATTCATAATACAAATGCTCATGTTGAAGTAGATTGTTCATAGTTCAAAATTGCTTCAGAAATTTTTCTAGCTACTACACACTATAACGAGAAGTGTGACTCTCATCCTCATAAGGGAAATGAGTTAGTTCCAATAGGATATGACTCTTCTTTAGTCCTTGAAATTTATGAACGAGTCAAACTACCTACTGTTGTCACAAGTTACACTCGCGAATATGAGGGAGATAATTCAACCATGACATTAGAGACATATACTTTTCCCTTTCAAGATGAAAATGAACCTCAGGAAGAAGTCAATAAAATTCATGCTTTTCAACAGTATCAGAAAGGAAATAATTATAAATTGAGAAGTAATGGCAGTAGTGGAAGTCAATTCAATGGGCCATTAACGTCGATCCCGCCTAGTAATTTTAATACTCCACTTGATGATAAATCAAACAATAACCCAAGGTTACCCAAGGTGAGCTCTCATTGCAATTCATTAAATGTTTCAAAAACTAAAAATGTAGATTCCATTGACCAGAACAATTTGACTACCTATTTAGTAGAAGAAATAAAAAAGGTAAAAATCAGCCTTTCTTTATCATAATTGCTTAAAACACTTGTGATCAGGAAAGCTTTCTTAAACACTCTAGAAAATCTTCCTAAAGAAGTTAAGTTTAAAGAAACTTAGGTTAAAGATAATCAAGACAAGACAAAGGATAAGAACATCGTTCCTATAGAAAATGCATAAGTAGCCTTTTACAAAGGAAAATTGGAGTCTCCGCCATTCTTACTCACTTTGAGAATATTTGGTAAAAATATTCATAATTTTTTAGTAGATTCTGGAGTGTCTACTGATGTGATGCCTTTGTCTATATGTAAGACGTTAGGATTAACTCCAGCAAGTTCTTTAAACAAGGTCAATCAACTTGACAAAACAGAAGTAAATGTAGTCTAAGAGTTGACTAATATTCACATGCAATTAGCATCAGACCCTAGAATTCAATATTATATAGACATTCAAGTTGTTGAGATACCTAATACTTATGGTATGTTATTGAGTAGATATTGGTTGAAAACATTGAATGGATGTATGGCTACTTATTTCTCACATATATGGTTACTATGGAAAGGATTTTCTAATCAAATTAGAATTGAAAGGGAACCACGTATGAAATACATGATCATAGATTATAATAAAAAAATGAAGTCCTATATGTTGATGTAGAACCCAGAGTTTACAAAATTCAAAGTTCAGGAGTCAAAATAGAGGAAGTATTTACATGTGATGCTAGAAAAACTAATCAATTAACTCCTAGAATATATGTTTTAATTGAATCAGATTGTGATTCTTCTGAAGAAGAAAATAGTCCTTATGATAAATTTTGGAAGAATATTATTATAGAAGCTCAAAGGAGTGATAAAATCATAATCTCACTAAAAGGTTTGTTATTATAGGATTGGTGTAGGTTACATAATGTTGAACACTCAGAAAATAGTTTATCATGTGTCTGGAGATAAATCATAGAATCAGAAACTAGTATTGTCTAGAAAATGACAAGATAAAAAGGTCTGAGTCAACAACACATAAAAACAGAGTTCATGCTACGTAGACTGAAAAGATTGGTTCTACGACACTGAAGAATAATAAATTACAAGCTACAAATGATCAAGCCTGGATTCTTAAATTTGATGGATCCAAATTGAAACAAGGAATTGAAATTGGAGTTGAACTCATCAACCGAGAAGGTAAATATTTTCTTACTGCATATCGGTTACAATTTCAATGTACTAACAACATGGAAAAATGTGAAGCCCTTATACATGTCTTGATCCTCACAATCAAGAAGAAGGTTAGAATCCTCAAGTTATTCAATAATTCAGAATTAGTTGTTAGACAAGTTCAAAAACAGTACATTTTTCAAATTACAAGCGATTGTTTAATTACCAACATAAAGTATGAGATTTAATAGAAAATTTTGAAGCATTCAACATTACTCATATCCCAAGAAGATTTAATCAAAGAGACAATGCTTTGGCTATTGTTGCTAGTATTCTAGAACCTCTGGACGCATCTGATTTGAAGAAATTCACAATCGAGCTAGTGCAGCTACCCTTAGTTCCCGATAATGTTACTAATTTGTAGGTGTTCAAAGATGACCAACATATATTGGACTTCATCACTAATTCATCACTAATTCTGGTATTTTCGAAGCACAAATAATTGAAGAGAGAAATCGCCCTAATGGTGAAATTCAAGATGAAGAATTATCTCAAATTAGAGATAATAATATTCCAAAAGAAATAATTGAGTTAGAATGATTATTTGACATGGATCATATAATTAGATAGAAATATTTTCCCCAAAGTGGCAGAGGGCAATTTGAATTATACAATTTTCATACTAAAGAATATACTAAGAATGTGTTAATAGGAAAGGTGTGTACTGAGGAAGAGAAAAGAAATATTGATCAGGCACTTAAAGACTATTGGAAAGTTATAGCTTGGACATACAAAGATTTGAAAACTTATGATACTTCCATCATTACTCATATAATACCATTAAAGCCTGATGCAAAGCCTTTCCAGTAGAAACAATGGCTAGTAAATGCACTCTTAGAACCATTAATAGTCCAAAAAAAATTATCAACTAAGATAATATTTCCTATCAGACATTCTACTTGGGTGGAAAATTTGGTTTGTGTAAGAAATAAGAATGGAGACATACAGTTGTGTTTGGATTTCCAGAATCTCAATAAGGCATCTAAGAAAGATAATTATCCATTTCCCTCACTAGAAGAAGTGCTAAAAATAGTCAATAGTTTGTAGATGATTTCTTTTTTCAGATGGATTCTCTAGATATAATCAAGTAATGGTAGCAAGGGAAGATAGGATGAAAACAACTTTCACCACAAAGTGGGGAACTTTTGCTTACAAAAGGATGCCATTTAGACTGATAAACGTTGGAGCTACATTTCAAAGAGCCATGGATTATGCTTTCTGTGAGTTGATAGGAAAATGAATTATTATTTACATGGACGACCTCATAGTATTTTCAAAAGATAGAAGAGATCATGTTCAAGATCTCAAAGTGATATTACAAAAGTGTGAAACTTACAGAGTTTCACTAAATCCTAAAAATTGTATTTTTGGGGTAACTGAAGGTAAGTTATTGGAACCTATTATTTTTTAATGAGGTATTTTGATAGACCCAAATAGAGTGAGTGCATTTCTCAAACTATAGCCCCCAAGAAGTAAGAAAGAATTGAAATCGTATTTTGGTAAGATTAATTTTGTTCAAAAATTTATTACTAGATTTGTCGTAATAGTGAAACCACTCAATGATATGTTAAAG
The DNA here is from genome assembly GCA_007258455.2 of Sequoia sempervirens. Classification (NCBI taxonomy): domain Eukaryota; kingdom Viridiplantae; phylum Streptophyta; class Pinopsida; order Cupressales; family Cupressaceae; genus Sequoia; species Sequoia sempervirens. The sequence goes on along the minus strand of VDFB02000008.1, from coordinate 233,335,685 downwards.
AAAGATGTGAAGATAGAGTGGACAAATGAAGCTAAGATCGCCTTCAAAAATATAAAGACTACAATCATAGAAGCTCCAATATTGGTAAGTCTAGATTACATTAAACCTTTTTATATTTACTCTTTTGCTTTTGGTCATACTTGTGCAGTAGTACTAACACAAAAGGGTGAGAATAAAGAAGAGAAACCAAT